>CM062572.1:51900070-52110070 GCA_031468815.1 Morus bassanus
TACTGAAGGTAGGATGGGGTGGTGTACTTTTTTTTTTAACCTATACAATAATTCTCGAGTGATAAGGAAGCAAGGAGTATAATATATCTATTTTGGACATACAACTTGCAACTGGTTTTAATTTTATTTTTTTGCCCTGAATTTGTGTATTCCTATTTTGTCTTGTGATTTAAAAGCATTGATACAAGAAAGACAAAAGATTTCCTGCCTAATACCAACATAGATATTATACATACAGGCATTCTGCACATAATATCATAGAATCATAGAATATCTCAAGTTGGAAGGGACCCATAAGGATGGAGTCCAATTCCCATATATATATGTGTATATATACATCTGTCTTCAATAAATATATATCGAAGATATGTATATACATGTGTCATATACCTGTCTGTGAACATTTAGCTGAAAGGAAATATTTTATAAACTTAAGGTACTCTTTTACTTGTCAGTCTTTAAAAATGTATGCTGTAAACAAGCTGGAATAACATAGTCTCAGTATTCAATATATCTTGGTGTTGTTTTAATAATCCTCCACATAATGAGGTCTTTCTACATGGCATACCACATTGTCATTCTTAATTTTCAGTTACTCTTTATTAGGAATTCTTACCTTACTGTGGAAGGACCTGTTTAATTACTGAAAGGGAGTTTATTATGTCTTTATAAAGATACTGTTTCCAGTTCAAATTTGAGATGCTTAGAAAACCTGGGGGCAGTGCTTTTTTGTTTGGCTTATATATTTATTTACTTTTATTGCCTGTGAGATTATCAGTACATTAGTAGAAGGAATTGTCATTGATTGATTACTGAGCCCTAATTTTTTTTATTCCTTTTCCTTGTATTAATGTTAGTGATACCAAGTTTTGATATGCATGAACACTATGACATACAGTGCAAAAAAACCACTGAAACTATTGTAGCTTGTTATTCTTATAAGAGTATTGATGATAATACATTTTATTTTTAAAGATGTGATTTACTTTTGATTTTATAATATAACTGCTCCTCTGTAATGCTGAAATGTACATAAAACTGAAAACAATAAATGTATTTGTAAGTCCAGTCTCATTCTGACATTTGCATATGCTATGTTTTCATCTACTCTCGGTAAGCAATTGCCTGATGTGCCTGTATCAAGTAATGCCTTATTTTGACAATTAGCTAGCGTAATAGTAGCTTTGAAAAATGTCTTATGCTGAAACATAGTTATTTTTTTTTCAGTATGGCTAAATAGTCATCAATTTTGTTCTTTCTGATACTAACAAATTAGGTCATGTAAAACAACAGCCGGAAATGTAGTTGTTTGATCAAGCAGTCGAGTCAACTCAGACTACAAAGGCAGAATAAAACTTTGTGATCTCTAAAATGGTATCATTTATTGGGCATGTTGATTTTTAGATGCCAACAATTATAGATCTGTTGGGTGTTATGAAGCTGGTGCTTGTAGTCTTTATTGAATTTTATAATATAAGGCAAGGTTATGATACATAAAAAAATAAAGTCTATATCAGTAAGATTGTCTCCAAATTAAATAGTAGGTGCTTGCATTTTTCATTTTGTTTGTATTTTTTACTGCAAGTAAAAAGGGAATAAAATAATTGACAGAGAATAATTCTGTAACATCTGCTTGAAAAGATGTAATGGGTAGAGTCTCTTCCACTGTTCATATGTGGCACGGTATTGCAATAGTACAGGTCTTTTCTTCACATTGTAACTGACAGATTTGTTCATAATACAGCCTCCAAACCATGCAAGTCTTAACTTATCTTAGTTTGCATTCACAATGTTGACACACGTATATCATAATATTAATAATCTGAAGAATGTACAGGATTGGTGAACACACAAATTATTTATTTTTTCAGCCTTCATTTGTCTTATTATCTATAGTCTTAACTGTTCTATCTGTCATAATCATATATTTTGTGGTAAATAGAGATTCCTTATCTCTGTAGGTCGGTACTCATGATGTGTCCACACTTCTAAAGACTACTCTTAGTAATTCCTAAAGCTCTTACAGAAGTCATTAGGGAGTCATGAGTGCTCTCAAATTGAGTCTTTTTTCTGCTTGACACTGATCCTGTGATAGTCTCCCCACTTAATCCTCGCTAGCAATTTGCCTATAGTTGCAGCTAACAGGAGGTGATTAGAGGGGAGTTGCCCACTGCCTTTTTACTTCTGTTGTAGTGGCATGTTAGACAGAGGCTAGTGAATCAAAGCTGTTTTCCTATTAACTCAACACCTCCTAATGCATTAGAGCCACTTTTATCTAATAGCAGTGTTCAGCTTCTAGTGCTATTTTAATGTTATTTGGTATTCCTTTTAAAACATCATAATGAGCATTTTTAGAATTAGAGAACAAAAAGCATAAAGCAGAATACCCAAAGATGAAAGCAAAATAATAAAAATAACAGGTCTCATCTTTATCAGCATGTTCATGTAACACCGATTAAAATTACAGAGAATTTTCTCCCTGCATCAATAGGCAAGTAGACTCCACTTTCTCTAAACATTACTTTAATTGCAATCCTGGTGAAAGATAACTGATGTAATACTTGTGAAGTGATAATGGCATACATTTACAAGTGAGAACAGCACTAATGAAAGGCCGATAATGAAGAGTTAACTTTCCCAAATATTAGTTACAATGAAGAAAAATAAGAAGGGCCTGAGTGAAAATTACTAAATATTTACTACTTTTTATTTTGACCCACCTGTAAAACATATGAAGGATTAGTTGGCATTTATCATTTTATTGGTATGATACAGAATCTTCACCCTGAAGCCTACATTCTCTGGCTTTTATAAGTTTTATTTAAAAAACTTAACATTGTTTTATTCTTTACTACTTTATTGACAGAGTTCTTAATTATTTGAATTTGTTTGTTTTAAAAATACTATAGTAACGGATTTAAAGACCTCTGTAGTGATATACAAGCTGAGAAGTGTCCAACAGCAAGATGACTTGGGTTTGTTTTTTGAGGTCAGTGAATAAATGTCCTTTTTTAAGATTCACTGCATGCATCAAATACAGTGCATATATGTAATGTTATAAACACAATTTATTGGCTTTACAGAGTCTGTCACTGGGCTACATGTTAAGCATATGTTTATAAGCATATGTACAGGGACTGTGGCTAAGTTACCTTCCAGGTTAAAATAGCTAGTTCAAGTACCAAAATACAAAGGTGGCAGTTAACAAGAACATCTCTCTAACTGGCAGATTGGTTGAGATGCAAGGAGCAAAAGAGGTGGCATCTCTAGCTGTTTCATGGTTTACCTAGCAATCTCTGTTTATCATTTAAATTTCTTTATCTCCTTTCTGTTCTTGAGGTTCATTTTGCTGATGATAAAGGTATATTTCAGGAAGACAGTAGTGAATATATTTGAATTTATGTGCTGTAGAGTATATAATATGAGCAAGTTATATTTTAACACTCATTAACAATTTGAAGTAGACTGCTAAAATATAGGAAAACACATATTAATTAGGTGTTGGCTCGGACTCAGCCAACTCATCCCACTGAAATTCACAGAAACCGCAAAAATGTCACCTATAATCACAATTCCCTATTTAATTTGATCCTACAGGACAAGAACAAACAAAACTGGGCAAAGTTTTCTGCTTTTAGATCATTGAGAGATTAGTTTATATGCAGTACACACACATACATATAGATAGCTAAATAAATGCATCTGTCTATCCTGAAATCGTAAAGCATGTGTCATAGTTTCTGAATTTGTCACAGGTCTATCGTGTACTTTGTTGATACATCTTCAAGCAGACATCTTCTCTAAAAAAAATAAACTTTATTTTGCTCTGTGTCAGAATGCTATTTTCAAGCTCGGGCTTTTTTTTTTTTTTAAGAGAAGTACGAAGTATAGAAAAATCCTAGTGCCAGTGTTTATGCCTCTCTTCGACTGGCAAAAGCAGATAGGACAGTAACGATAGTCTAAATCAGGTCACTCCAGAATCACTGTTCCTTATTTTTCATTTCACATACTGCTTTTGTCCTGTCTGCAGTTGTCAACTGTATAGAAAAAAACATCCCTGTTATAAGGTGCACCAGTCCAAAAATTCTTCTCTTGTGTTAAATCCTTGGAAGCATGCAGTTGAATCATTAGGGAATCCAAGATGTAACTGAATTCTGTTATGGGACCCATTTTGCAGGAAACATTTTGATCAGGAACTCTGTTATCCTTTAGTCCTTGCATTTTGTCTTCAACTATACATTGTGTTTCTCATTTTTAATATGGCTGCAAAAATGTATCCCATAAATTTGCATAAGGAAGCCTTCTTTTCTTGGAAATGGAAGACAGATGAATAAGCTGTTTTGTATAATCATTTGTGTTTTTTTCTTTATGTGGCAAATACTGCACATTAAAAATGACATAAATTCTATTATATAGAAGCTGTTGAGATTCTGGTATTATAAAAGCCATAAGCAAAAAAGTCTTTCAGAACTATTCCATGCTTTTTGAAGATACTAGATTCAGAACCATAGAAAATGTATGTAGTCTCTTCACAAGACACATTGCTGTAAGCTACTGCCTGACAGGGTATCTGTCTTCCAGAGCTGTAGGACTGCTTAATAACCAGAACTTTAAAGTCTGTTTTGTTTATTTAAGTAATAATTGTGCCTTACTTGTAAGGTGAAATACTGCCAATTCATTTTTATAAAAGAATACTGAATAACAGGTTTTGGTTCCTATTCTTCTGTGCCATTTTCATAAAGAAAGGAAACTCTTTGATTTTTCTGAAGTGCTGCTGAAATAGCTGGAATTTTAAATTTCCACAGTTACACAGGCAAAAACTATTTTTAATCATGTGAGCTATTAATTGTGATAGGACAAAGCATTATTTTTGTATTTTTTAAACTTAATAAAGATAATATATTTATCTAAAAGGTAGATTTGTATATCGTATTAATAGACTTACTTTGTAACTTTATTAGTTAAACTTCTTTTCTGTCTGTCTTTTCTTTTTTGTGGGGCTTGAGGTAATGGAAGGTTGTAGCAGAAAGGTAGTTTTTAATTGGTGATTGCAGCCCAGAAATGTACAAAGTCCGTATAGATATATGGAAGTGTACAAAATCACTGCCCTGAAGGAACAGGACTATGAGTGACCTTAGTTAAGGTGAAAAAAATAGTCTGAGATATTAATTGTTATAAGCTGATATTAACAGCTGCAGTAGTTTACCCAGGGATTAATTATAAAATTGGACATTGCAGGATTTTATTCTTCCATCCTCAAAGTCTCTCATGCCCTACCTAGTCCAGTGTAATACAGCATTCTTTCTGGGGTGTGCTGTGGTACCCCACATTTAGGTTGTGGCTAGAAGTGATCTCCAATTCCACGTAAATGCTCAGGACATATGGTGAGTCTATGTCAGCATAAAAACTGTGCACACAGTGTCTCCTCTCCCACTGTCTGGAAGGAAAACCCAGGTGCATCAAGTAGAAAGGGACAAGGACTGCAGTGTTTTTCAGGATGCACCTGCCTTATAATGTGTCCAGAACCACAGTGAATCATAAACGAAGCACAGCTCTATTTATGGTTGCAGACACTCCAGGTTCCTGAGATGTATGGTATTGGCATGCAGTTCCTTTTACATGTCTTTCAGTGAATCATCTGTTAGCACATTGATGTTCTGGTTCCTTCAAAGTGCAGTTCCTTGCTTCACAGTGACTGTTTAAATACCATTGGGATGTCCTGTTTGCCTAGTCTGTGATTTTAGGATAAAAATGTGAAAATTGGTTAAGGGGGAAAAAAAAGCCTGCTTTGGTAATTTCCACAGGAGAAAATTCAGTTTGGTCTCTAAGAGTATATTGAATTGTGTTGTACTGAAGTATCATGAGTAATACAGAAATGCAACCTCCAACAGCGATCTTTCATGTTACTTGTGCTTCTTTTTCCCTTAATGGTCAGGCTTTGGTGTACCTGATCGGACTTAGTTGTCAGGTATTTTTAGAGTCTAATTTCTGACAAAGGGCTTTTAAAAATCGCAGTGCAATGAGCAGTTCTGTTATTGAGGCCCAGACTGTACTTTAGCAAAGTCAGGTCTGTAATGTTTATGTTACCACAATTTTAGGGGTGGAAGGGGAGGGCATACTTTAATGACTCCATAAATGATATGATTCTGAGTAACTATGACTGATATGTTGACTGATATTGTGGTATTTTTATAATCAACTTCTAGAGAATTACCACTTTTTCGCACATATATTAAAAATTACAGCAAACCAAAGCATTTCTATCACCTTTTCTGTCTGTAGTCTACGGAGGACAATCCGCAAAAGGCTGATTGAATCTTTTTCTTTTGTACCTCCCATTACTCTCTTGAGTAGCAGGCTGCTTCTGTCTGAGAGTGGAAAAATATGGCTCCATACCTCACCCACCTCCCAGGGGAAATAAGATAACACCGCAAATGAATAAGGAAGTCCTGCCCTTCCTTGTACCTGTGTAAGTGTTTGTGCAGCTGTTCATTGAACCAAATCATGAAACTCATCTGGGTGAAGCTAACCAATTTGTTCTGGGTTAGTTTAAACCTAAGTCAAATTCCCAGTCTTGTTCACCCATATACATACACAGGTTTGGGTCAGTACATGTGAGAGGGCACTGCAGAGGTCACTGGGGGCCACTAGAAGCTGCAAGATTGGCATCACCTTTTGGAAACAGTCCCTTCTTCTGCAAGCTTATCACTGAACTATGGCATTATTAGAGAAAGGAAAGAAGACAACGAAGTGTAAGTAACTGGGTAGTTTCAGGAACGTTTTTATGTTCCCTATGACCATATATAATATTTAAAAATACATCCTGTGCTAGGTTATATCCAAATGAGGACTGCTCAGAACTGCATTTGGAACTTCAAATGTCCTGTACGGGACATTCTAAGTCCTTTCTTACTTAAATGGCAAAGATGATGTGTTTGGACAATGGCCAATGTTATGGAAATAGAGTCTCAACCTTGAAGCTTACTAATCCAGCTGTTAGCTTATGAGTTATTTATAGGTGAATTGATTCTAGCTTTGCTAAAATGTCTGTGTTTGGGTCTGGTTTTTTTTTTCCTAATAGCACTAGATATTTACCTTTTTTTCATTTAAATAAGTTGGGATGCAGAATTGCGTACATTATTCTTTCTTTCTTGTTCTTGAAATTATCTATGGTTTGCTTATGGAAGTGGGTATATGTAAAAATAAAAAAAGAACCCTGTGTAAGCAACCAACATTGACAGTCTAAGGCAGAAGTTATTTTGGTGGCTGATTTACTCTAAAACATTATTCAGTTTTATGAGAAGCTTCTAGAGAGTGTCAACGATATTTTTCTTATTTGATTTTTATGGTATAGTTTAAAAACTCTAGAAAATTTACGGCATTTTTTTTGTTGTGAATTAGTTCTTTAATGTAAAATTGTAGCAACCCAACTGCTAGTATTTTAGAGCACATCTTTTGTTTTTTGGTCAAGCATTCTTCCTCAAAACTGACTAGTGTCAGATGTTCCAGAGGCAAAGAACAAGTAATAGGTAGATGAGAGACAATGTGCCTTTTGCAAAGATTTTATCTTAATCCTCTGCAGACAGATGTTGATGTAAATTATAAAATGTAATATCTGTATATCTGGACATTCTTTCTTTTAAAAAGTGTACCTGTTTATCAACTTCAGCCCCTCTGCTCCTTGCAAAGTTCTTTCTGTAAAAACATCTAAATGCTTTTATGAGTTTTGAATTTTCATATATGTAAGACCCACAGTTCACTAACAGGAGTCTTTTCCTGTCTGACAATCCATTTCTACCCCTTCCCTGACAGATAGACGCATAACACGTTTGCTTTTTAGTGTTGAAGAGAGAGGGGGAAACATATATTTACTGCTTAGAATTTGACTTCATTAAAAAGTCCCAAACACAATGTACTGTTAATCTAAGAAAACAAGTTTGTACAGTCAGCATGGCTATACTAATAATTTTGTTCACAGAGGCATCAAGATCTCAATTTCCTGACAGCGATAAGTCTATTTCTTTACAATGATAGAAAACGCCAGATTGCACTGGGATATCAAAGTGGGAGATAATCACATCTGAAAATGCTTGCTGTCTTTTCTTTCATACCTTGAAAAGGTACTTGGTCTCAGTGATTCTAATATTATATATGCTTCCTTATATAGAATAGTAAAAGGTAAGCATTTTTGGTTTGCCCCTCTTTTCATCAGTTTTGTTGCTTTCCTGAGGAACTTTTACGGTTATAATTTAGGTTGTGAGAAATTTTAGAGATTTGGCAGTGTGAAAGTTACGGGCAAAGATTATTCTTCAGCCTCATCCTTTGAAGGCTACCTAAAGATAGCAGGACTTTGGGGGTATAATTCAGACATTCAACTGTAAGACTGATTAAAAGGTTTTTTTACTTCTGTGATGGGCTGAATAGAAGTCTCTTGAATAGCCAGGAAAACAGCCCCATGAGAAATATGTTGATCTAAACCAAAAGAAATTTGGTTTGTAAACAGAGCCAACACAGTCTTTGGAGAAATGGTGTAATATGCTCAGTGAACGATATTTTGAATAAACAAGTAGTCATGTTTTTAAATTTCTGTTCCTGAATGTTTTCACACTAGACTGACATGGCAAACAATGTAATATGTTTTATAGGTGCTACAAATGGACAATGCAGTGAGGATGTGCAGTTCAGAAAAAAAACACTTGTATTGGATCTATGCAGTGCATTAGGACTTTTGGCTTCTGAGAGCCATCATGATCTCAAAAAAAAAAAAACAAACCCAAAACCAAAAAACATCTAAAGTATTCCTGATACACCAGCTGGCTGACACTCAGTCTAGAAGAGAGGTAATCTCAGGGGATTGTGGGAAACACCCACAGGAGATTGTATGCCTCAGTAGTGAGTGTATGCGAAGCTCACTATAACTTATTCCATTACTGTGACAGTATATACCGTAGCTTCTATAAAAATATTTGCACCACCAGCTGTCTTATTGTTCTAAAAAATATAAAACCAGTATCTACTTCAGAAACATAATAATGGCAGATGCCTTCTCCTGGCTGCTTCGCTACATTGTTTTCATCAGGCTTACTTCTGACATTGAAGAACTCAAGATAAAACCAGCAAGGGTCACTAAATGCACAGAGCACATGTTCCTCTCAGGATGTCTGTGAGTTAAACAGCATAGGAAGCTAGAAAGATTTTTGGGGAATATCATATAGTTTTGCTTTCTTTCTAGATTCTGCACAGGCTTTACACTCAAAATCTACTTATGGATGAAAAGGATAAGCAACTTGCACATAAAGCCAAGAATTTATTACTAATGTAATTGAAATCTTAAGTCTAATCAAAGAATTCTTAATAACACAGGTTTAATTTTTACAAAAAGAGAAAGAAAAAGAAAATAAACTATTACAGAACAAATCTCCATAATAATAATGCAGTTAAAATTGTTGTCTGAGTAATTTACACTCTCCATTTAGCAAATGGAGACATATAAGCTTTTTTGGGTGCCACCTAACAGGATTGTGTCAACAAATGTAGCCTTTTCAGAGAAGTGAAAGGAGCTTGGAGTCATTATCATCACAGAAGTATGCAAAACTGTGTGATAGTGCTACCTGCTATTTCATAGATACTTTAGAGGTCATGCTGTAAATACCTTATGGAAGTCTATTCTGCCTAGCGTCCTGTTATTTGCAAAGTAAGTTGTATTCTATAGCAGCTTAGTTTGACCAGTCACAGTATTGAAAGTGACATGTACATGTTTTTGTAAGCATATATATCCAATGTAGAACCTTAAGAGTTGCCTTTTCCTTCTGTTTTGACTCCCAGAGCATCTTTTCTGTGTGCAAAAGAATCATACCAGCTTTTAGTGCTTTAATCTCCCATTTGTTTTTCTTATCATATCAGGATATTAATGTTGATTCTTTCTGCACAGAGACAGGAAGGTAGTCATGTTTAGAGTTGTCTGTTACATAGAGTCATAGCAGAAATACTATGTATTACCACATGCTTCATTTATATTTCATCATAACTTCTTTTTCTGGCATCAGCTTGACAATAAATGAAAAGGTCTTTTCTGTTAAAGGGAAGTATTGTTTAGTAATGTATTGCAGTTGGAATGGACATATGCTACATGTTCTGTGACTCCTCCACCTCAATTTCTATTGTCCACAACATTCGGGTAACACAGATTTCCATTAAACAGCAAGAAAAGTCTGTGACTTGATGCAAAGCAAAACTGTATTATCTCAGCTGTCTGTTCATTATGGGAAATGATAGCATGGTAAGTAAGTACTAGAAGTAACGAATAGCCATGCTGTCTGATTTGTCAAAGGATATGTTTCATTTGCTTTGTGTATGAGTGTTTGAATTTTCCAAGTTCATGGTCTTGGAAAGCACCCCACCATAAACTATCCAGAAGTTTAATTATCTTCTTCTGTTAGGTTAAATTACTAAACAGCTTCTTCAAAGATGCTGTTCTGTGTTTGAATAAATATAATATGCAAAAATGTGAAAATTGCTCCTAGGATGATACCCAAGTGGGATACAGTGGTTTTGTGGTGTCATATTTTGAGAAATTATTCAAAGACACACAAAAGGACACTGTCACTCTGTTATTAATGTTAAAAATTGTTGATGCTCTGTGCAGTGTGTTTTTCTAATTAGAGGAAAGCTGTAGAGTACCATTTCTGTAATCAGCATGGGAACAGAAACTCAGCAAAATTTCATGTATTTGCAGTGAAACTGCTCCTCAGCAACATAAAAATGGCTTTTATAACATAAAGGCTGTAATTAGAGTAAGTCAAATCAGTTGGAAATGATTAAAGCCAGAACAGGCTAAGCTGCCTTCTAAATATTTGTCTGGAGATTAGCCCTAGTCTTACAGCCCCTGAGAAGCATCTTTGATTTACTTATAATGCTTGACGTGGCAAAGATAATCCTGCAGAAGGCAAATGAACACAAATTTAGATGTGCTGTTAGGCTCTCTTTGTTGATTTGACAGGAGGCAGCATATTGGAAGTGATGTTGGAGAAATGAGTATAGGGTCACATTAGACAAATTGCTTAACCCCCTCCCCCCCAATCACCAATTTAAATTCTTTTAAAAATGTACTCATTCTTTGAAGCTTTTAGGATGTACTTTAGAAGTCCATGTGGAATAATTTTCTGCATGTCTGTGCGACAGTTGATGTGAGTCTCATTGTATTTAAAATTATAGTCCTGAGATGGAACTTTCTGCTTGTTGCTTGTCTGACATCAGCTGTTAAAATACAAGTAAAGCTTGGCAGGTATAAATTTGAAGAAGAGAAGAGATTATGTAAGAAGATCAGAATTGTTAATATTAATCAGCTACTTGTGGAAGAATGGTGATTTATTCTACAGAATAGTTCTGTTGGAAGAACAAGCAAACAAACAAACCAGACATTGGGTAGCCAGTTACTTACTGACATCCCTTTACTACACTTCTGATAGCCGGAAAGGCAAAGAGCTACAGAACTAATGTAGATGATACATTGTAAACGTAGACTAGCCATTGCATTAGCTTGTAGATTTAATGGCATCAGCAGAAAGTAACTATTATGAAAGCCAGCCTCTATTTTAGAATGATGAACCTCTACATTATTGTTAACCTTTGACTGCACGTGGTATAATGGTACAGAATAATGAAAAATAAAGTAGCAAAGCTGGATGATTTCAAATGAGTTTGAAACGTTAGCCAGCTTCTTGGTATAGATCAAATTGGTACTTCACATAGTTTTCCTCTCATTTATAATCTCTACAGCATCACAAACTTTTTGTTTAGCTGGTGAAAATATAATCAGTCTAATGTATTCTCTTACTGAATTTTAAACAGGACCATTAAAACTTCTTTAACGTGCTAAAGTAAGCTTCAGAGAGGGTTTCCATTTCATCTTTATTGAACTGAGGCTATAGCACTCCTTCCCTTTGCACCACGGTGAGAGGCTGTCAATAATTCAATAGCCATGGCCTTGATGGGCCAAGGCCTAACTTAGACTTTAAACAGAGCCAAGCAGCTTGTCAAAGTGTGATGTGCTGTCAATGCCTGACTGATCTATACTGCATGAATACTCCCTCAGCTCTTGATGTATTCCTGAGAATAAAAAGAAAGCAATTTTAGAAGTAGACCTAGTGTGAAGCACCTGTTTGTTTGGAATTTTTAATAAGGGAAAGTTGTGTTAGTAATGAAGGTCAATGAAGTCATTGCATTTTTGCTTAGAGGACCCACACTAAATTCCTGTCTAATAGAGTCGGTGTGTTTCCAGCGTCTTCAGGAAAAGAAGTCACGATATTTGTATATATGTTAGAGCCTTAGAGCAAGTTCACTTGGACCAATACTTAATAACTAATGAGTAACTTTGCTTAATCCAAATTACCTATTACATCTTTCAGTTTTATTGATATTATACTATTAACACTCAGTATTGTAGTAATGAAACTTTTTCATAGCTCTTAGTTCTCAGTTTTTTCCCTACACAGTAACTGACATATGATGCATTCATATAATTTCGAAATGCTCTACATTGAATTTGCTTGTATTTTATAGTTTACTTGGAAGCTGAAAAGTTACTTGTTTTTCCAAGAAAATGGCTTAGAAAAAAATGAGCTAGTATGGTAACTAGTTGTATTCTAGTTCTCTTATACTTTATATATAAATGTAAAAGCAGAATTACATCTAAGGTGCCTTTGAAAAGGTATAAGAAAGCTTAAGTAAGTCTTTACAATATTTGTCTAAAAACCAAAAACTAGCATTATTAAATGTGTACTTAGTTATATTTTAAAGCATTTGAATTTCAGTCCTTGTATTGCTAAGCTTCTCGTATGATAAGATTTATTGGGATTTAAAAGAGAAAATTATTATTGCTATTCTCACCTTAAATGCATTTGTTTTGTCATTGTTTTCTTTATAAGTCCATGATTTTTGAAGTTTCCATATCTGCAGAAAGTTTCATGAGACATGTAGGTTCTCAGCCTTCAGGTAATTTTTTAATAGAGACACAAGAGACTAATAGAAAAATAAATGAGGACCTTCTAATGTTTTAGAAATGGTGAAACCTTGTGCTAGTGGATTTGATAAAGTCAGGGTTTTTTTAAAGCTTGTTATATGTTTTAATTTTAAAGAGCTTACTCCCTGCATTCTCATTTGTCAGAAAACTTGAATTTCAATATTTGGTCTGTATTGATGATATTGTAGCTTTCATCCTTTGCACAGGGAAGCAGAGGAAACAGCATAAAACATAGTTGATAATATTTCTCAACTAAGATTTTATTTTAGTGGTGTGGGCACCTCATACTCCCGAATGTAAACTAACTGAAGTCCCCAATGAAGACTGTTGAATGGAGAGACAGTCAGATTTTCACTAAAAACAAAATAATCAAAAAAGATACTGTTCTTTTCCTATTTGCTAAGTTGTTCCTCAAACTACCCATTAAATGGTCCTACTACATTTTAGTGCAAAGTAAGACTCATTTGTTTAACCTACAGCTGAGAATTGTATATAGTGTTGTTGATCTGTGCTGGAGTGTTGATGCTAGAATAAGTAATACTGTGTACTGAGCAATTAGGCAATGATCTTTGCATGAAACAAACTTCACACCCCATCAATTTACCTATGTTGTTTGAGGTGCTGTGTGCTCATTGCACTTGACAATGTGGTAGAATAATTATATTGGTGCAACGCTTTTCATGGCAATAATCTCTTTGTTAGAAAAATTGTGCATGACAGACTTCATAGTCCTTGACATTGTCACAGATCACGACTAAAATTCATGTTTTGGCCAGTGATCTTCCAAATAATTAATTCTTCCAGATTAATTCAGTACTTCTGACTCTCTGAGTGCGTATTTGTACAGAACTAAAGAAAGCAAAAAAATACATTTTTTAAATTTTGACTTTGAAAAATTCTGTAGGCCTTCATGCTGTGTTGCCTTGAGTGATGGTCTGAAGACTGTGAATCAGATTGTTACACACCATCGTAAGATGAGCAGAGAATGAATTTGACAAGAATAAGAATGTATCCTGTGTGTAGTGCTGTGTATAGAGTGCAAGCAAGGTGAAAATACACGATTGAATATTAATATGCTTGCAGAAATATAAGTTTAAAGACACTTCTCTGAGATTGAAGTGAGATAAGGGGCTTCTTCACTCTGACAGTTGTTTACATTCTTGACTTCACTGCTTAACTGGGCAAGTAGAATTCAGTTGGTTTTCAACAGATATATGTTCTAATCCTTCTACAGATCTTCTTGTCCAGACTGTTCATTGCTACCCCAAATTCAGTAAGGTGCTCCTCAGATGTATAATACATTATCTGGGCATATACCTATATCTGAATAGTTGTGCTATGCATGTGACAGTAATGTTAGTTAGAACTGTGCTTTTCCAAGACCAGCTTTGGTAATTGACTTTTGAGGATGTATCCCCGTGAGGCTATCATCTTCCCCTGTACACAAATTCGCACACAGATACTGGTGCAGCACTCACTAGCTTTTGTCATCACAGGTCTAGGGGCTGAAATCCACTCTTTGTGGACCTTTATAGTCCTCTTTGTTATGTGACAGAAATTAAGGAAGCTTTTGCAATTGCTCCATGATATATTGATCACCAGCCTTCGGAACTGTGGGTAACCGTATGATTTTCAAATCCTATTGTCTGAATGTAGGCATTTGAAATAGGGCTACTTATTAACGTGCCTAACTTTAGGCATCTAATTTAGAAGGTATTAGCAAGGTTTCCTAGCTAGTGCTCATAGCAAGAGTAAGGATCATTTCGCTCAGAGACTTCAGCAAATGACAGAAAAGGTAAACAACATACAATAAAAAACTAATTTATTTAATCAATATTTATTATGACATAGACTCTAAGGAGAAAGGAAATCCTTGCTGGTTTTGCCTCCTCCCCCCCCTTTTTTTTTTTCAATTCTTGGGTATTTTAGGTATCTCAGGTGCTAAAAATACCAAATGACATACCAAATGCATTCCTACATGAGTGAGTTCTCAGGCATGTGTATCTACGAGCCTTAATTCTGCACATCTCAATTTCTCTTTGGATTTTAGTATGTGTTTGATAGTTTTACACATAGGTACCTTATGCTAGTGTAATTAGAAAAGAATCCACTAAGTTTTCTGATACTATCTTTCAGTATAGAACCACCTAAGCCTTACAAATAAACAGAACTATGTTAGCTTTGGTGTACAGAAGGAACTGCATTTGTGGAACCCTGGGTGTAGCATAAGTTTGGAAACAGCCTTGCTTATTGTAAAAAATCATTAGAAGCTCTGTATCTGGGAAACACAAGAAACTCGAATGGCTAGGTGAAAGTGAAAAAAAATGAGGAGACTCGCAAACTGCTTTTGCTCCGGGGCTGGTTTTAATGAGCTTGTCCCTAATGAGTTGTCCCTGCAACTAGCTTTAGGCCTAAACAGATGAGGCAGGGGTTCTGCTAAATTTTTGATGGGATTTGCACTGGTTTTATGAGAAAGCAAGCAATAGAGAGTGCAAAGTTGTGTCATGAATCTTTTACGAGACTGGATTGTTGTCCGTCTTGTCAATAGGGATTGTAAGACCTGATTGTTAATAGGAGACATGCCACATGCTTGTTGTACTGACAAACCTGAAAAAATAAGGTAGCATATATGTCAAGGAAAGATCTGATTTGTCAGGAGCAGGGACTCAATGACCAATACATGATGCTTTCTAAAAATTACTATCATTGTATGTTATTGAATTGATTACTGAACGGTGGTGTTTGCAACCAGGTATAGTCATTTACAGAAACAGACTATGTTTGGATACAGGCAGTAAGGCTTACCATGGACCATTTTGTGTTTGTTCTAATGCAAAGATGGATAAAAAATTCAGTCATCATTTGATGCTTTTGTGTTCTAAGACTCATTTTGGTACTTCAATTTTATTTTTAGTTATATTAATTTCTATTTGTGTTTTATTAGCAGTTTGTTAGCTCCAGAAGTAAAATAGAATTTTTATTGAGATTCTCTCAGTTTGAGAGATTCTTTGTTATTTTTCCAATACATTTATTGTTAATATGAAGAACTATTAACAAAAGTATTTCTTAGGTTTGACTTATCCAACAAGATATTCATAGTGGCTTAAGTGGTCACAAAAATGCATGTTAACAGCCTTTATTGCATACAGAAAAGTGTTCTTCTCCTCACTGCATGGCACCCACTTTGCTTTGCACTCATGTTGATCATGTAACAGATGTAAATAGGCCTTGCTTTCCTGAGCTGCTTCTGTAGAATTTCACATCAGTTTTTGACAGTCAGGCTACATTGTGAAAGTTTGTCTTAGAATTCAGTCTGGTAGTTTACAATTTTTGCTTCCACTCTATAAATGTTATTTGGAAAGTGTAGGAAAAACGTAACTTCTTTGAAAATTGATATTTTTTAGATCAATTAAAACTTAAGTTGTTCCTCAAGTATAGTTTGAATCCTTGTCTTATGTATCATTTATTTTAAAAACAAGTACAGGTCCATAGTGGAGGGAATATAAACACATACACTTGGGTTTTACAAAGCTAAATTAAAAAGTACATGTGGGGAATAAAAATTAAAATAATTAACTAAGATATTATTCTTTTAAAATGATGTTATTCCTTAAGTTTAATAACTGATTAACAGTTGCATTACAAATTTCTCATTTTTTTAAGTGTAAATAACAGAAACACATTCATCAATGAATTCAAAGATTATCATGTTCATGTATCTGTCTCTGTGGTATTTAATTAATTGAAATGCAGTCACGATAAGTGAGACCAAGACTTAGTATGCTATGTTTCTGTTCTGTCAGGTCTTTATTTCTTAAAACACAACATTTTTCCTATGCTGTGTTTTAATTTCATCCTTTCTTTTTTCCCATTGCTCCTTCTTATTTCTTCCATGCATGTATTCTTTTTGCTGCTTCTTCTGTCCTAATCTAACACTAACTTATTTCTTTTTCTAATACTTGATCTTTATAAGGTAAATAGAATGAGGAAAAAGTATGTTCACATAAGCAAAAGCAGTACAGAGAATGGCTAAAATGGCTTGTCAGAAGTAGTGGGGAGGACAGCAGAACTCGACAACATAAAAACGCATAGTGTCATGGGAGAGAAAATGAGTCAAAATATTTGCAACGACTATGCATAACTAAAGCTTAATAAATTAAGAGATTTGTAAAAGTGAACTCCTTAAAAGACATTTGATATGGCATCAGTAGAAATGACAGGTCCATGAATCAAATGAGATGACAAGCATCTGAATCAAAATTTAAAACTATTTCTTTCCAGTGTTAACAATGTATTGTGTTTTCTTTGTGGAATACCAGAGTACTTCACAAACAGTTTTTCTTATCAAAATTCTAGTGAACATCATTTCATAAAATATGTTTGAAGAGTAGCAGTATTTCATTTTGGTCTGCTCTCTAGGTTTTTAATAAATGGTGTATACCTTCTGCTATCACCATCACATTTTAGAGCCTACATCAAGTAGCAGACTTCCAAAAATATTATTTCCACGTATTCTAATAGGTCACATCATTTAACTGTTCTTCCTCAGATATCCTGAATACTTTACAAGTCTTCAACCTATTTTATCACAGTTTTTTCCTCCTTGCCTCCTGCTGTGTCTGCATTTGTTTTTCTTACAGCTAGAAATAAAACCAAACAATTTCTGCTGAATTTGCCATGTATATGTGGCACTATAAACAGGAACTGAATTTAGGAGATTTAGGGAAAACACAGTTTTATTCATTCAGAGTGATAATATAATTACTTTGACTGAAGGGAAAGTCTGTCTCTCACTTTAAAACTTAGAATTTTCAGCTCTGTGTCCCAATGAATGTTTTAAAAGCCTTGTGGGAATCAAGTTCTTTTAAATTTTCTCTAGTTCAAAAGCAGAACGGCGGGGAGAAGTAGGTGACGTCACAGACGTGTTTAACACTCTCTTCAGAGACAAATGTAAATTCTTTTAGATGAAAAAAAATCCAGTTAGGTTTTCTAATGGTCAGGTCATTTCTGAAGCAGACAAAGATAATAAGCTTCTATTGCTAATTTTGATTAATGCATTTTTTCTCAGTGTTTTCAAGTACTGCTGTTAGTCCAAACAGTAAAGACCATAAGCACAGGGGAAGTGTTCATTACATTCTCTAGGGAAGCATAATGTCAGCTGCTCTGAAGGACATAGATTGTAACCATACTTCAAGGAAAAAAACTCTTCATTTGCATTAGACCTGCTTTTGGAGGGGTAGATTAAAGTAGGGAAGCAACTTTGATTGTCTGTTCATTCTAGTTGCATTGTTGCTTAATTTCATATACATAGATCTGTATTACAAATGTGATCGATTCCCATCGCTTTCAGTAGTGCGTGCATGTGCGTGTGTGACAGAAAAGTTTATATTCCCTTACTGGGGTAGATGGTTCCTAAGTATTGGTGTTTTTTCCTGAGATCTGTGGGGTTGTCTTTTGGGCAGACATGTATCAGTTTTTCATTCCAGAATCTGCAGTTTCATCAGGAAGAATGTATGTGAAGCTTTTGTTGGACATTTTGTCACTAGCGAGATGGGGTATACCCTGTTATTTTCAGTATTAAAAAAGAAATCCTCTTATCTTCCTTAACATTTTTCATTAAGCCAAATTTAGGTACCAAAATACATAGCCAAACTTTCAGAAGAGTTGATGATTGTTGAGGCTCCTAGTCCTTTTAAAAAAGTTTATTTTTCCAGGGCCTAAACAGAAACTAGGAACTAAGCTGTTTTTTGAAACCTGGCCTTTATTTTAAGACTGAATGAATGAGGATGGGCTTGCTCATTCCCAACTAAGATAGGTCCGAGGTTTAAAAACTGAAGATTGTTTTCTCCAATTGCTTGAGTTTTCTATGTTTTGTTTTTCTGTCTGTGCCTTGTAAGAAATGAATAGTCTTTGCCTTTTCCCATTCTGTCCTGAGATGTGGTTGTCATCATGACAGCAGGAGAAATTAGTGCTTTGCATGCAGTACTAGTCATTTTAGTCCATTCTTAAATTAACTTTAACAATAAAAAATACAGTTATCTGTGAGTTACCATATTGTATTTGATTTAGAGGTGCAATATAAGGCAATGATTTTGCATTCTAAGCACTAAGTAGATTTAATTTTGGCTTTTTGATGAACTTTCTTTTCAATCAGGAGGAAAAACTGTTTTCATGTTAAGTTGGGGACTGGAAAAATGACACTAAATTCCTTCTTTTTTTCCCTTGCTGCAGTAAGTCTGTACCTGCTGACCTTTCAGGTACACAAGATTTCCTCTGTTCTCCTGATCAGGATAGAGTTGAGGAAAAGGTAGAGCAGATGCTTTCTTAGAAATATGTGAAATTATTTTGTATGACCTATATGAATGCCAAATGTACATAGTTTTACAATAATTTTTAATATATTTATTATCCTTCTTTCATATATTTTGTCCCTTAGTTTTAGTACCTTTTAAATACTGAAAGCCTAAAGGATTTTCTTAAAAAAAAAAAAAATATATATATATATATATGCTCACAGACACACACACGTGCGTGTGTGTGCTAGGTTGTGTTCTAGCTTGTATTAAATTTAAAGCAGTATAACTTTGGTGAAGTCATAAAAGATTTATTTCACATGTAAAGATTTTCATGCTGTAGTTTTCCTTTTGTATGTTTAAAGTGGCTTATGACAAACTCTTGGACTGACAACATAGAAACATTATCTATCAAGTAGGTTGGCCCAGAGTGAGTTTTTCTCCTTCTCCAAACTGGCTTAGTTCAGTGTTCTCACAGGACCTACTTAGTTAATCCCATTATGCTATGCTCAGTTGTTGGCATTTCTACTCAGAGAAATGCACAGAGGAATTGGAAATTTATATGTATTTTTAAATGTCTGAGGGTATGGATAGTGGTCATCAGCTTGCTTCAGAAATATCAAAGAGCTGGTTGATTCAATTGATAGTCTGAGTAAAGCAAGAACAGAGGTGAATTTGAGTAATGGATCTGAGTTTCTCTTGGCGACTGCTGTTTCCAGCATTATTCCTTGGAAAGTGTCAGTTTTATGAGACACCATGAGGTGTTCAAATAACCCAGTTATTTGAATGATAGTAAAAATGGATGTTATGATAGTGATTATGAAATTAGGTTTATTAACTTTATTAGCTAATTTTCCTTTCTTCCTTAGAACAGGCTAACTGAACAGTACACTGTAAGTATGCTGTATCACAGCCATACACGGGCTGTACCAAATACTTATTTGTTTCAGCTGAGACCACTGGCCAGACCTCCTCCTCACCTCCCAATTCCCTAATCTAATCTAACTCTGTGGGGTTTATGGGGGTTCATTTAAGTAGCAGAAGCTGTGCTATAATTGTTACATGTGCCAGCAGCGATTTGTACCATCTGTGTATGAAAAAAAGAGGCTAGTGCTACCACGGAGAAAGATCTTTATTCTATTACTAAGCCAATATAATTCAAAAGCGGCTGCAGAGCAATTGGAAACTGAGAAATGGGCAGCTATGTAGTTCTAGTGAAATGTCAAAGTATAATGAAACAAGGGAAATGTACTGCTTCATGATATGAGCCAAGTTACAAGCAGGTGGCAGCAGTAAATATGTATATAAATAACAATATGGATGAAATGTCAGGGTTTCCAGCTGGCTTTGTAAAGGCATTTCAGAAATATTATACTTAGAGTAACAATGTAGTTTGACAATTTAATACAAATATGTATCACTTCAAAATGCATATATTTACATTAAGGGATTAGGTATCCTCAGGTTTTATCACACTTAATATTTTGTTTCTGGCCCTACCTTTAGTGAAAACAGCCTAATAATTTGTGAAATCTCAAACCATGCTGTATGTTTTATGGGAGACTTGCTTCCATCTGATACCTTGTTATTCCATATAATGAAACCCACAGTGTTTCTACCTGTACATTTTTGGCAATGAATAAGACTAAGACACCTTGTGTATCATGTTACAGAACTATATGTGGAAACCTGTTTCCACGCCGAGACCGTAAACTTACGTGTGATGAAAAATGCAGTCAAGGTCTTTGCGGGCTATGACAAAAAATCATACAGACAGACTTTTCAAACTGGAGAGCAAAAAATTTTTAGTGCACTCTTTAGGACATTTCAGTCTCAAACCTAAAGTTCTAGCTTCCACTATGAATCCAATAATATTATTAACTTTGAGGAAAGAAGTTCTCCATGATCAATATTATAAAAGTTTCACAGAAAAAAGTATCAAAGAAAAAGAAGAAAAAGCATTTTAAAATAGATTTTTTATTTTTTGTGTTGAACATATGGCAGTTCATACCATCTTCTCTGAAGGAGTTCTGACTTCATCAAATGCAGGAAGAGAAAGAACTCTGACATACGCTTCAAAAACTTTTAACCCAAGTATTCATAGTTAAGTTGCAAGTAGCCAGGAAGTCACAAATTGATTAGAAAAGTAGATAATAATGAAAATGATCTCTTATCAAAGCCTCTAAACCCAAATACATTAACATTTGTTAAACAGAGCTTGCATTTTATTTGCTGAGTAGATGCTTTAGAGAGCAAGCACTAGCATTACCTTGGGCTCCATCATTTTCACCTCGGTTGTGTGTCCTGAAGATAAAGAAATTTATTACATTTACATTCCAGCATTTTGTAAGCATGAGATGAACACAAACTGTTTTCAACATAGTGATACAGGAATAAATTAGTAGACTTATACCAAGAACTAGGGCCTTATGCTCCAACTCTAATACTTTTATCAGTGTAGATACTTCTGAAAGTCAGATAGTGAAATTATAAAGTCCTTAGAACTAGAGATTACCAATCCGCTAACAGTAATTAATACAGTAGGTGCTGATGGTTACAGACTGTGATTGTCAAAATCAACTTAAAACTGGTTACTGAGTTTTTGTAACTAAAGCAAATCACCTTATAATGCAGAGTCACTTAAGCACATCTCTTACATTGATGAATCACTAGTTTCATGGACCTGGATTAATTCCAGAGTAAACAGTGAGCGCTGTGCTGAAAGGCTGTAAACATAGATACAAGTCATTCATCTAGAAATCCCAAAGCACAATTTGCCAACAGGTTAAGTGCCTGAAGTATTTCATTCTTTTTGATGTAGCAAGATGCTAATATTCTCCATGCTGTAATACTGAGGATGACTGGGGGGAGAAGTAGTATGTTTTTTTCTTTCATTACTTATGGTTAAATTTGCTTGTCTCTAATATTGAAGTACATTCAATCCTAAAGTTGTGCTACAAATTTGTGAAGTGTTATGAATTTGCTAACAGTGAAATCTACAGTTTTCCAAAATGAAAGTAATCCAATGTACAGGTACCCAGCAAGGTGTATATACATCTTCTAAAATTACCTACCATACTCATAGCTCCTTTTCAAAATCAGATGTGAGTCCATAGATCAGAAGGATCACAGGGTCTAAAGCCATTAATTACATTTGAACTGTGTTTTTCTGATTTTAGAGTCTTTCTAGCCATCTCAAAATCTTAGAACAATTTGCTTTTGAATTGAATCTTTCATCTTCAGTCCTTTTGTTTCATCTCGTGGCCTTTGACACAGACAAAGGTGATCAGGATTGTGAAGATTTTACATTTTGCTTTCAGTTAGCAATACCTTGCTCTTTTGGTCATGGTATAGCTAAGGCAGTTATGAAGAGGTTAAATTTTTGTTCCCACACACTGGGAACAAGTTCAAAACTGCAAAATGAAATTTTGGGGTTTTTTGGTTATTTAATGCATGATAATACTGAAAGTATATCCTGAGATGTGGAAATGGCTACATTTTAATGCTGTCAACTCTTTATTAAATTGTAGTAGGTAAGCCCTTTTGTTTTGCTCCTTTTTCAGTGTTCAGAGAGTTCATAAACATTACTGGAGTCTGAACTCTGTTACTCCAAACAAGAGCAATATAATTTGCCACTGGTAACTATCAAACACAAGAGCAGGGAAGCTTCTGTCTTTTCTTTATTCAGGCCCCAAAATGATAGCAAAGAACAGCCGTGCAATAAATGATTTCAGCAGGTCACTGCTACTACATGGAGAATGTAACTGACATTACAGAAAAGATTTTTAAACTGTCTGATACTAAAGATGCATAAAAATCTTGCTTGTCTAGAAATGTTACAATATCAGATATGAGGTGAAACAACAGGCAATTACTACTAAGAACAAAAGGCAAATCCAAGTGAATTTATAGAGGAACTTACTTCAGCAGTCCTGATACAAATTTAAAAGACTAACCTTTTACATATTGAAATAGATCACTTAATCATCATAGAAAATGTAAAGGTAGCTGAGTGGGAAAGAGAATAATTCTTACTAGGTCAGATGCCTTCTACAGAGGTAGGGTGAGGAAGAGCTTGGAAATTATACAAATTAATATGCAGTGATTCCAAGATTTCATTTTCAGGTGGCAACCTTAGGATGAAAAGGAGTTGGGGCGTAGGAGAAAGCTAGCTCCAGTTTGTTGAGTGTCATATGGGAATTATTCTATCTTGGTTAAATGCAGACTAAAAATTGTGAGTTCAGCTTAGCAAAAATGAGGAATAAGTAACTTAGGTTTAACTATAATGGTTTTTTCATCTGCTTTTAAAATAATCAGGGTAAATTTATTGTGCAGCTTCCTATCACTTCTTAACTTATATCTAACATCTAGATCTAAATGTAACAGTACTGGATCCGTGCCTAAGAAGAAATAATGCATAATGTCTTCCGCAGAGATTGGTTTGGGTATTTTAGGCTAGGGATTGAGGCAGACTACCCCCTTGCACCCAAGCAATGGAAAAATTCAGAATCTTCTCAGTCTTAGGTAGAATAATCCTCAGGGATCTAAAGAAGGTGAATTTTAGGAAAATTTGAATCATTATCTTAAGTCCAGATGTCTGTTACATTATTTGTAATAGCTGTAGGTCATGAAATATTAAAGGAATTTTGATTTTTAAGAATTAATTTCTTTGTAGGATTATGTAACTTTGATATCAGTGATCATTATTTTAAATTGTCCCTAATCTTGTCCAGTGGGATGTTTCTTGTCTTGCACTCTGAGGAGGAAGAGTTAAATTATCTTTTCTGGAACTTCTTCCAGGTCTGCAAAACCTACAATTATTCTTATCAACTGGGAATTAATTGACTTGCAATAAATAGGCAGATTTTATGTTCTTAATGGACATATATTAATCAATTGGGTGTGTCATTGTCCTCTGTAACCTACAAAAGATGTTTTGTGGATGGCTCTGATACAATCTCTGCTTTTACATACTCAAATTTAGCTTTGCAGGTTTCCATATATCACACCCATATATCATTTACGTGGATGGTTAATATTATACTGGGATGAATGCAGGAATGACGATTGGGCACTTCCGCTTTTGCCTTGGCAGATATGGTATTTAGGGTATAAATAATAGATAAATAATTCAGTTATATTTAGCTGATATATACAGTACTTGCTACTTACTAGTGCAAATTTTGCACTAGTAGAACCTACTTCTGACATCTTTCAAAGATACCAACTGAATATAGCTGCTGATGTAAAATAAATGGAGATTTGTGTCATGAATTTTTATCTGTTTATGTGATATTTTTATAACTAAATATTAAATAAGACACTAACACTTGGAATTCAGTTTAAATGAGTGCAACAGACAGATCAAAAGAGAAGATGCTCTCCTTAAAGGACAGGTCATTGCTTTTTCCCAGGAAGTGATCAAAGCTTGCTTCATTGAAACAGTGGTTAAACACTGCTGTAGCATGCTGATGCTTAAGTTTCTTTTCTTTTCCATGTCGTTTTGCTGTACCCCCTGCAAGGACAGTGAAGGTAGACAGCTGACGGACCTCCTAGAAGAAAGGACAGCATGTGTGGCGGAATTCCCCATGAGGTTCCATCACATTTGGTTTAAACGTTTCATATTCATATTGAGTCTCTTTTATGCTGGTTTTATGCTGATTATACCTAGAGGCCATTAAATATTATTAGATACTTCATATTGCAATTTCAAATGCAATGCATGGTATGAAATTCTTTTAAAGGGATATGTTTGACATGGAGCATGAACATATTAAAGTGAATGTACTTTCATAAACTCATAGTAGTTGAGGGTGTCTTTATTTGCTCTTTTAACTCTCAACTGCTGGATGTAGCTTCTGGCTCTGAGGTAGGAAAGATGAGGTAGATTTTAAAATATCCACTCCTGTGACTTTTGCTTTTGCTGTTTTGAATTATAAAAACACAAAAGTTAATACACATGATCATGTTTGTTGAAGCAGTCCAAAATCTGATTTTAAGGAGTATGCTTGGAGAACGCTTGGAGATCTACATCTGATGTTCTATTTTAATATATTCCCCTTGACTAATTAAGTTGATATACTGGACATATGAAGTTAAAATAGAAAAGAATACTGAACAGAGTCTGATATGAATAAACTGGTGTGTATTACTGAGCTTTCACTGGAGAAAAATCTTAACCTGTTCATGTATAAGATTAAATTTCTTCTGTGGAGAAAGAGAACAGCATGTTTGAAGTATATGTGAAAATAGAAAGAAAAATTAAATTAACAGAATTTTAATCTTCAAAGCACTTTAGAAGCTGTAATCCTGACAACATACATGATAGAGATGTAGGTAACCAATATAATCTCTGTTTCTTCAAGGAGAAAAAAACAGGGATGTGCTCTAGGCAGTGCGGAGGATCACTGCCAGAAACAGTCTGAAAATTCTGGAGTCCTTTACTTGTTCTATGCCTATATGACCAGAACCAGCCCTTCCTTAAAGTGAAGGAAAAGAAAGAATATCCAGATACTCAAATAATATATTATTTTCACATTGTTCTACAGCAGAAACAAAATAAAAATGGTCTGCTAAAGGTTATTTCTGTTATATGGGTAGTGTACACCATTACAGAAAGTGATCATTTGGATGAGAATTGCTAGTATACTAACAAATCCTATTTAGGATTTCACAACTGCTAAAGCAAGTCTTAAGCAGATAAAAACCTTGGGAAGCTGAAAATAGAATTTCACAAGATAACCTGTTTCAAAATATTTTTAATAACTTTTGAAATCCTATTCTTTAATACTGAGAACAATTATGGGATTGAACTTTCTGGAGTGCAAATGTTGCTTATTAATGATTCTATGATTCTATTCTATGGTATGATCAAATATCTAAAAATGAGTGTTACTGGACTCTACTTTCATGTGTGACCTTTGACAAATTGTGAAACCTCTCCATGCTTCATTTCCCCATCTTTGAAATGGGTATAATATAATTTGTTTTTTAAAAATATTAAGGATTCTCAGCAAAATTAGCATATACTCAAGGTCTGAGTGATCAGCTCTGGCAACCCATGTAGAGATGTTTCCAGGCATTTCTGCTTCTGACTTTGTGCCCTACCTCTCTGTCAAAAATTACTGCTCCCCTCAACAAAATTCATTGAATAGGCAGTATACACATTGTTTAGCAGTGTGGTTTATACCCTTGGAGTATTAACTTAAGCTGCCATCAGTTTCACTTTGGTTCAGTAGTGGGCACACTACCTATCTTTCTAAATCTGCTTTGGAAGTAGTTACTCTTCAAGCAGAGGAGTGGGTCAGACTGCTGGGAACAGCAGGCTCTTAAATTTCCTCAGCATGAAACCTGAGAATAGTCAGCGCTCCCAGCTGCCTGTGTTCCCAGTGCTGCAGGGGAGGCAAATGCACTCATACAGCTCTGGCAGAAGTTACGTCATTGTGATAACTGACTGCTAAACAATTTGATAATTTTGGTCTAGTGAAAGTTGAGTAAAAAGTGGGATTTTTTTTGTTTTGCTGTAAAATAGTGTAAATGTAACATACTTCAATTGTCTTTGAAGATATTTTTCTCATGCTCTTCCTATAAATGGCAACATACACTTGATGGGCATTCAGCAACCCGGAAAAAAATCCATATAAAACAGAAATCTACAGAGTGAGAATCGAAAACAGAAATGCTGTAATTGTATTCTCCTTATAAATGGGCTCTTACTGAAAATTTTTGCAGACAACTATAGGGATAGAAAGACATCTTTTATATTACTAAAGCCAGCAGGAACCACTTTAAATCATATGTAATTGTTTCAAGGAAATAATACAGTAGTGACACAATAGTGTTCTTTTGTAAAATTAGTAAGTTATAGGGCATTTGGTGCAGGTATTTGCATTAGCGTTATATTCAGAATATATGTTTCTGGTGGTGTATGATGGCATTGTGATCTAACCGAGAAGGAGGTTTGCTTTTCATTGTTGTGTTCAAGTTTTTAAATTGTGGGGAAGGAAAGGATTTTAAGCTTTTAAAAGTGAGGGCTCAGAAATCTAAGTTTCTCTACTTTCAAAGTTTAAAATTACAAGTGATATAATTATTTGAAAAATAAGGCAAACATCATTAAGCAAAATTTTGGAGATAATGCTGTTTTTACTTAGTCTTGTGAATATTCTTCTGCTCTGTTTGTGCCCTTGTATGCAAAACAGATTTGCGGGAGTTGAACACACAAAAGAATTCTTTCCTTTTAACTTACAAACTCTGTTAACAAGCACAAATTGCAATTCTGCTGTTACCACCTATGAAGCTGAATCTTTGCATGATAGCTTCTATTGGGCTATTTCACCTTTTGAGAATCTCATTTTTCCTGCTTGTTGTATGCACACTATTCCTTTACATTCAAGGATTATTAACTTTAGACATGTTCTTAACTGATGTCTTAGGTGTAAGAGTTTACAGTTCTCACAGGTGCATGTAAAGGTAGACAGATAATGTGTCACACCAATTTGTTTTTTGGAGTTTGTCTTTGGAAGTGTTTAGGGGCTCAGTTCTGATTGTTTAAATAAATGCTAGACTGTTAAGTCTGAAGTGCTTCACACAACTGAAAAGTTCAATTCTGGGCCCTTTATTTTTACCTCTGTTTCTTTCCATGTTTTTCACAAAGTCCCTTCCCAAAGGTATCTTGGCTCACTTTCCAATCGGTCTTTCTTTCTCCAGTGGTTGATGCATCTCCAAGTCACTACCTTTATATTAATTTGAAGCCTCTAGCTCCACCCTTAAATCTAATATGGCCATTCTCAAATATGCCTTCCAGGATGCAGAAATGCCAAACAAGTTGACTGGTTCACTGATGGAGATACATCCCTTCCTCTATATGAATGGTGGGATTTTTCCATTTCAGTTATTTTCTCAGCTTGATTTCTGAGACTAACAGCAGCTGCCAACATCGGTGTTTATTTTCAGGTATGAAACACAGCCATCTCCCGAACAAAACCAGATTCAGATAATTAAGTAATTTCGCCATACCATATGTCAATAGTAATCTGAGTTGCATTCAGACCAGTGGCCCTGGTATATTGCTCTTCTGTTTCATTTAACCACCATTTCTTGTAGTAAGTGTCTTAATAGTAAAACATACCTTTTATTTATGATCTAATCTATGAGAATGTTACCCTTTATAAAATTTGGCAATATTTGCAATGAAAACTTCATATGCTACTTTTTCTACCATGTTGTATATAGCTCTTCTCTTTGCAATCCCAGGTTATTACAACAGCATAAACCTTTGAACAGATTAACAAGAATTTAGCCTAACTAGGTTGAAATACCTTTTTGTTAGGTTTCACCTTTTCCAAGCAGACCCAGTTTAGTCTGACTCATAAATACATGAATAGACACATAAATACAAAACTCTGTTGAAGTGGAAAGAAGGTAACAAGCTGTATATAAAAGCTCTAGGATTAAGCACATGTAGCAAAAATACTTGACAGATCCTTTGAACATACTATTGAACAATAAAAAGAATGAAAATATCCCATCCTCTGTACCCTGCTTTTTACTGTCATAGGTACATAAAAGAATCACGTTTTGCAAATGAATTAAGATCCTGTGTGAGCTACCTTAATTCTAAACCAAGCAAATTGTTGACAGTATGCCAGAAGACTTGCTTGCAAGTCTTCTGAAAAGGAGAAAATAATTTTTTATTTTTCCTGTCAGGTCTCACATCATCTGTATCATTTACAATCACTGTCGTGAGAGTGCCCTGAGAGGCAGTCCTGAAGGGCAAAGAGACTAGGAAGGCTGGACATTCTTCAAAGAGGAAGTCTTAAAGGCACAAGAGCAAGCTGTCCCCATGTGCCAAAAGACAAGCCAGCAGCGAAAACCACCGGCCTGGCTGAACAAAGCACTTTGGCTGGAACTCAGGAAAAAAAAGGAGAGTTTATCACCTTTGGAAGAAGGGGCAGGCAAGTCAGGAGGACTACAAAGGTGCAGAGAGGTTGTGCAGGGAGAAAATTAGAAGGGTCAAAGCCCAGCTAGAGCTTAATCTGGCTGCTGCCATAAAAGACAATAAAAAATACTTCTATAAATACATTAGCAGCAAAAGGAGGGCTAAAGAGAATCTCCAGCCTTGATTAGATGTGGGAGGAAACATAGTGACAAAGGTGAGGAAAAGGCTGACGTAGTTAATGCCTTCTTTGCCTCAGTCTTTAATAGTAAGACCAGTTGTTCCCTGGGTACCCAGCCCCCTGAGCTGGAAGACAGGGACAGGGAGCAGAATGGAGCCCCCATAATCCAAGAGGAAATGGTTAGTGACCTACTACACCACTTGGACACACACAAGTCTGTGGGGCTGGATGAGATCGACCCCAGAGTACTGAAGGAACTAGTAGAAGTGCTCACCGAGATGCTTTCCCTCATTTGTCAGCAGTCCTGGCTAACTGGGGAGGTCCCAGTTGACTGGAGGCTTGCCAGTGTGACACCTATCTACAAGAAGGGCCAGAAGGAGGATCCGGGGAACTACAGGCCTATCAGCCTGACCTCAATACTGGGGAAGATTATGGAGCAGATCATCTTGAGTGCCATCACGTGGTACATACAGGATAACCAAGTGATCAGGCCCAGTCAGCATGGGTTTAGGAAAGACAGGTCCTGCTTAACTAACCTGATCTCCTTCTATGACAAGGTGACCTGCTTAGTAGATGAGGGAAAGCCTGTGGATGTTGTCTACCTAGACTTTAGTAAAGCCTTTGACACTGTTTCACACAGCATTCTGCTGGAGAAACTGGCTGCTCATGGCTTGGATGGGCGTACTCTTCACTGGGTAAACAACTGGCTGGATGGTTGGGCCCAGAGAGTTGTGGTGAATGGAGTTAAGTCCAGTTGGCGGCCAGGCACAAGTGGTGTTCCCCAGGGCTCAGTGTGGAGCCAGTTCTGTTTAATATCTTTATCAGTGATCTAGATGAGGGGATTGAGTGCACCCTCAGTAAGTTTGCAGATGACACCAAGTTGTGAGGCAGTGTTGATCTGCTTGAGGGAGGGAAGGCTCTACAGAGGGATCTCGACGGGCTGGATTGATGGGCTGAGGTCAACTGTATGGGATTTAACAAGGCCAAGTGCTGGGTCCTGCACTTGGGCCACAACAACCCCATGCAATGCTACAGGCTTGGGGACAAATGGCTGGAAAGCTGCCTGGAGGAAAAAGACCTAGGGGTGTTGGTCGGCAGCCAGCTGAATACCAGCCAGCAGTGTGGCCAGGTGGCCAAGAAGGCCAACAGCATCCTGGCTTGTATCAGGAATAGTGTGGCCAGCAGGAGTAGGGAAGTGATTGTCCCCCTGTACCGGGCACTGGTGAGGCCGCACCTTGAATCCTGTGTTCAGTTTTGGGCCCCTCAGGACAAGAAAGACATTGAGGTGCTGGAGTGTGTCCACAGAAGGGTAACAAAGCTGGTGAAGGGTTTGGAGAACAAATCTGATGGGGAGAGGTTGAGGGAGCTGGGGGTGTTTAGTCTGGAGAAGAGGAGGCTGAGGGGAGACCTTATCACTCTCTACAGCTACCTGAAAGGAGGTTGTAGTGAGGTGGGGGTTGGTCTTTTCTCCCAAGTAACGAGTGATAGGATGAGAGGAAATGGCCTCAAGCTGCACCAGGGGAGGTTTAGACTGGATATTAGGAAATAGTACTTCACTGAAAGTGTTGTCAGGGATTGGAACAGGCTGCCCAGGGAAGTGGTTGGGTCGCCATCCCCAGAGGTATTTAAAAGACGTTTGGGTGTGGTTCTGAGGGATATGGTTTAGTGGTGAACTGGCAGTTTAGGTTAACAGTTGGACTCAATGATCTTAAAGGTCTTTTCCAACCTGTACAATTCTGTGTATTCTGTGTATTTATTAGTCTGTTGTAGCCATTTACATTCTATTTTAATCCAGAAAGAGAACTAATTTTTAAATACTACATTTTGACTTACATTGTGCTGATATCTTACAGGTTCTTTCTGGAAAATTTGTGCTTGTATATGGAACAGCATGAATTCTTAGTACATTAGTGCCAATAGTTTATTCTGGAACAGTCATTTAACAAGTTAGCAGTCTATAGGCCAATCCCTTTCCCATTCCTTCTCAGTAACACAGCTCAGTTAACTGAGAGGAAGTATTTTTCCTTCTTTAGCCTGGAGATAGTGTTAGCAGTGTTTTGTCACTACTAATATGTTTGCAGTTTTTGTTTTTACCTCTAATCTCTGTAGGATTACAGATTTCTAGTAGATCTACATGGCAGCAAATCTTCCCACGGTACTGATTTGTACTGTAATAGTAATGTGTTCTCCAGAAATTATGCAATCCCTCTTCACATTCTCATTCCAGTGGAGTGCCACAATAGCTAATGGCACTTTAGAGAAAGAAGCAATGTATTAGAAAACAACTGCTTATTATCTGACCAGGTGACCCTTTTGGAGGACTTGTTCTTGCAAGGACCAAGATAGCGGTAGACTGTTTGCTTCACTGCTGTCATTGTCACAATCCAGATTTTTGCTCTAATTTTCATACTGCTTTTGAAGTCAGTGTATTTCACAGAACAAACTTATGAATTCTCCAGACTGAGAACCACTAATAAATTATGTAGGTGTTAGACTTTATAGTTGCTGAAGTAATAAATGAAAGGGAAAAGGAAACATGAAGGCTGCATGGAAAGAATGAGGATAAGGATTAAGATATAATGGAATCATTGCCAGTTAGGCCAGTGGCCTTACAGTCCATTTTAAACTGTGGTTTTTTGTTTGTTTTGTTTTGGTTTGGTTTTTAATTTAATGGAAGTCATAGTTTACCTTCGTCAGTCTTCAGTTGCTTAGTCCTACATACTAGTTCATCCATTTTTGCTCAGTAATGAAACAATGTGTAAAAGAGGAGTTACTCTTTAATATATTTGGCTTGTGAGTAAAGATGTTCCTAGGACTAGCAATAAAATGTTTAATGACAGAGTAAAAATATAGTTCAAGGCAGTGATCTTTTCCTATTGAAAATCAAGTGCTTTATAATTTTTTTTTAGTTAATATTGAGTTTGAGAATAATACATTACTGAATAATACCTTGAGAACCCAAAATCAGACACATGACAAGAAGTCCAAACATACTTATTTATAGAGGATACTGTGAAGCATGAAGGCAGTAAGGAATTACAGTTCTTATTTAATATTTATGAATGAAGAGTGCCATCAGACTCCTGACTGTGCATGGTGATTAACTAATTCTGTGTGCCCACTGGAACTACTTGAATGTTGGATGTATTTCACAGCAGTTGAACAAACAAGTCATAGTTGAACAAACACACGTGAGAAGATCTGCGTTTGGTCAGCAGTAGATCATGTATGATACATCTGTAGAAAAATTGTTCTGTTTAATGTGTATCTGTCTTAGTACTTTTGCTTTTATGCCTGGTTGTGGGTTTTTGACGTGTTTCACAAAACTTGTCATGATGTGATCATGGGAGATGTTACAACATCTGCTTATGATTCCCCCCCATGAAAAAAAAAAAACTTCTAGACAAAAGATTTTTTTATTTGGGAATTTTTACTTCTACCTATTGAAGTTAGGATGAGATATTGCTAACGCTCCTAGAAGTTTCTGTAGGATACTCTGAAGTGAGAGCTAAAAGCATAAGAAGGATTTTTTTTTTTAAATAAAGTTTTTTAAAGCTGTTGCTTGTAACTAGCCTAAGGTTTACCCTTTTGTAGTGCGTTATTGCCAGTGTACATCATTGTCTATCAAGATTCTTTAGAAAAAAAAATTGTGAAATTTGGCAAAACTTTATTTTGATTTAAAAAAAAGATACAATCTGAAGATGTTTTTTCACATGAATGGGTGAAAAATGTTTTAGATTATATTTTAAAATTATTCAGAGGTTATTACTGGAAACAGAATAAGTGGTCTATTACAATAAATATTATGATCTAAAGATATTTGGATGAAAGTTTTTGTAAGAGAGAAGTCTTTTGTTTCTGATGTCTGAACTAGGCACATGTAATTAACTGTGAGAGATTGCATCTTTCTGAAAAAAAACAAAACAAAACAAAACAAAAAAACCCAAATTCTGGGCTGAGAGATTCTCAACAGGAAATTGCTTCATTGAAAAACAGAAGGATTTTTAATCATCATGTTTTGGGCATAGTAAATACTTAGGTCTTAGGCTTTATTTAGGCTGCTGTGGTGCCACTTTGTACTGGAAAGGACAAACTAGGGGCGCTTGCAGATGTTTCCTAAATTTAAGTTTAAAGTAAGCTGTCCATGTTATTATGATGTAGCAATGGTGGATCTCAAAACCAAAGAATGAGAAACGAGTATTTCTTATCAGTAGTCTTGCCTCCCTGGTGGCTTTATCAGTCAGGCTTTTCTTGACTGGAAAGGCTGACCTGTTCCTCATGGGTGGAAGATCTCAGTGGAGCACAGATTTGACCATACCACAGCCTTCCTTTGCGGAACTAAAACCAGTAAATTACATGTTCCAGTGCTACTTTGAATGAACCTATCTCTTGCTGTGTGCTATTTATAATTTGTTTGGGCATGCACTCACAAATATTTTTCTGTGATCTAATAATAGCTATTACTGATAGCTTAAATGTTTTCAGCTGTTGAATCTGTTTACTATTACGCAATAGTGTGCTATTAGTGTTGACTTGCTGTAGTAACTCCACAACCTCCAAAATCTCCTATGGTGGCTATATTTCTCAGTCAAGTGATTTAGCTGGGGAAAACCTGCTAAAATACATAGAAAATACATATCTGAAAATAAGAAACAATTTAAATTAAAGTCTAGTAGTATAGAAACATTTTTTTTTAATTAGTAGGTAAATATAGATATCTTGTTTAATATAATTTGCTGATTAGGTTCCCAGAAGCATTTCCTACCCTGGTGACCCAGGTTGGTGTAGCTTTCTTTGCTTACTTGATATATAGAGATAACTTGAATCCCCTGGATGAATCTGTTGGTGTCACTTAAAGTATTCAAAGAAAGTCTTTCCAGTGCACAATGTCATTTCTGAAGAGTATTTATCAGAACATTCCTAAAAGAAGTGGTTTAAACTGGAAATAATTCTGGAAAATAGCAATGCTGTGCAAGTTCATCTGGTTGGGACATGAAGTAAAGTTTGGTTTGTTGCCTGAAAATAGGGAAATGCTGAAAAATGAGCTATTTTACTCATTCACCGTAAAGTTTAATCAAATTAATCCTGTAGCAAACCCAGTTATTTCTCTTGTTCTCCACCTTCCCCCTCTCCTGCCTGGTATGGTCCACTGTGTATGGTGCCAGCAAGCTGTGTTGCCTTTCGTAATTGCATAGTTCTTTCCTCTCAGGTTGCTCATGTGGCAAGCACTGTAACTGTTTATCTATAAAAATGGCATTAAAAATGGCATTATGTCTTTTTTTGTCACCTGTTTTCAGCTCTGTCTTTTGTAGTGAATAAGCAGAGGGAAACAAGGAGAGGAGCCAGCTCCAGGTGACTGGCCAGCTGCCTGTGGATCAGCACCAGAAAGTGCTCCACAGATTGCAATTTGAAACCCATTAATATAATGGATAAAGTCTATGAAGCATTTTGAAGCCTCCCTTGCTTATAGTGCTGCATTTTATAAGCTAGGTGGCATCAAAAGAATTGGTTCTGGCTCAGTCCCACTAATAAAAATGGATAGGCCTTATTTTTATGCTGAATATCAGTAAAAGCATGTGCAGAAAATTACATTTAACATTCTGGTTTTTACCCAGAGCACAACAAAGTCTATCTTAACCCTATCCATCAGAACAGATTTTGATAGGTTTGGAGACCCCAGATTTTTGTCTCCTTCTTTTGAAGCATGAAGAAGAAGCTTGGACTTGCATGTAGATCATATGAACATGACGTTGCTTACTCTTACTGTTATGTTTCCTGAACTATGAAAAAGGTTGTGTAACTATGCACATCATTTAAATAAGGTATTTTAAATTATCAATACTTAAAGCTGATACAAAGCATTAGGTGTTGTTATATCTTACTATACAGGAATAATGGAAAGAAATGGAAAGTCTGGCTAATTCCTGAAGTCAGAGAGAGAACAGTATCTTTCAGAGCCCAGTAAAAATCACATGTAGTTGTTTTTATGCCTATACAGCTTTAATTATTGTTAATTTTTCTAGTCAAGCACATGTTTATTTAAAACTGATTTTTTTGGTTCAGTAGTCCAGCCTGTACCAGCATTAGCCTCCAGATCTCAACAGCATCCTGTTTATTCTGATCTACCTTGCCTGACTGACTCCCCAAAGATGAAATTCACTAAGTGAACTTGACAGATTCCAGGCTGTCTCCATATGGCAGGGACTGGGCTGCAGCTTCTGAATCTGCCTGGGATTTAAAAGCTGCTCTCACCTTATTAAGATGGCAGCAGTTACATGCAAGTCAAGTTCGCAGGGCCTTCTTTTAATTCTTTTGGCCTCTGCTTGAGACCAATCCATACCATTTTTTATGTATGTGAATTACAGCAGGACCAGAAGGATGACCTTTCTTTTCCAAACAGTACTTGTACCAGCAAGAGATCAGAATTTGAAATGAATCTGTAATTCTGTTGTTGACAATTTTTTAAAAGGAGTGTATACAGTTTAGGCTTAGCAGGTGCTAAACAGACCAGACCACAGGAGATTCCTGAAAAAAGTGATAAAACTCTGTGAATTTATTTGTTGCCATGTCTTTTTTCCCTTTTGCCTTTGTGAACTAATTGCATATCTGTTGTTTGTTTTTTTAGCTATTAACAAATTATTGTTATTATTTTCCTGTATTAAAAAAGCCAAACCCATATTCTGGCAACATCAAAATACTGAGCTTTCCAAACTGAATTGCAGGAAGCATTTTTGAGAATTCAGACCAGCTGAAGATATTTCCCTGCATGTTTAAATCTGTGCTGCGTGTGGCAGATAGCCAAAATCAGTCACAAAAAAGGGGTTCTCATAAAGTGACTGAATATTAGTGAAAGAAAATACTACTGGAATCACATATGCACTATGCATAAAATAAAATTTTAGTATTTGTCCTCTTAATCAGCTTTAATCAAAAGCTTATAATTTTAAAAAATCTTAGTGTTAGAACCATTCCTGGGTGGTGGGGTTTTTTTTTGTGGGTTTTTTTTTTTTTTTGTTTGGTTGTTTTTTTTTTGTTTACTGAGTTCACAGGATTACAGTAATTTACTCTGGTAGGTTTAAATGGATCAACCTTAAAATTACAACATTAGCAAAAAGAATTTAGAAAAAGTACACAAAATATCTTATGTGGTTAGGGCTTGTTCTATAAAATATAGCCACTGCAAAAAATAGTTTATTAAGAAATAAGTTTAAATTAGAGTTGCTGTATTAGGGTTGATGCAACTGTAGAAAGTTCTATTTTTCTAAGAAAACGGAAGTAAAAGTAGAGATTTCCTTGGCTATTCCTGTTCTTGCCTAACATTGTTTATCAGTAGCACATGTATACTTGAAAGAGAGATTGAGGCTGAACCATCCTTCTAAATTTGCTTTGTTATATCTTCTCTGTCAGCTTTTCATAGTCCAAAAGTGGAAGGAGATTATCTTATGTGATATGTTCAAATTTAAAAAAAAAAAAACAAACACTTTTGTGAGTGAAATTTTGTATTTAAATTAAAAGTGACTGAGTACACTAAAACAAGCAATGACATATCATAATCTCTCCCTATTGATTTTGCCCTTTCTTTGAGAAATAGTGATTCCTCCCCCTGCCCCCCGGTTTTAGATTTGGGAGTTTAGTTTTTATAGAGACACTGAATCAAGCAACAAGGTTGTTTGGTTATCTGTGGTTATCTATAGTTCTTGCCCTTGCATCCTTTTCACAGCAAGAAATGAGGATCTTCTGTTGGGACCATTTAATCAGTGCCACAGCCTTAACTTTTCTGGAAAGAGAAGCTCTTGAGGAACCCCTGTTCAGCATCTTGATGCTTTCTATTTTATCTGAAGCTGTGTGAATCAGCTTGTGAATACTGATTTTTCTCTGAGATATGTTGCATGTTTAGCTCTTGGGAATCATCTGTGTCTTCCTGATGTCATTTGTAATGTTTTTTTATCTTCAGCTAATCTGCATTTAGCTGCAGATTAGTTTGCAGCATTAACTAACTCCTCATTTGCTTTCTGAGGCAAGCTCACTGTTACTTTCTGTATTGTATAATGTAGACCTATGCCAAAGATTACCAATAGGCCCAATAGTAATTAAGCTGGGAACAACAGGACTACATCATGACTGTGTCACTCACAATGTATGTATGGGACTTGTGAGCACATGTATAAGAAATTGCAACTGAGTCATTATTACAGTGAATGCTTTTACAGTAGATATTTTAAAGGCAAAACTTCATGTCTCTCAGTAAAAAGAGGCCAAACTCCAATTCAAGGATTTAGGAAATAGGTTAAATTTTTATCTTAGATCTAGTACAGTTATCTCTTTCATGACATCCTACTTCCCTGCTGTATGTATTACATGAAGGAAGTTTTACAGTCTAGTTTAAACACCAGATACAGGGTATATTAGTGTGCAGGGAGTGTCTTGGAGGAAGGAGTCTTTAATGTTGCATTTGCATAAAAAGGCAGGTAGGTTTGATTTTTAACAATACGCTGCAGTCATGTTGTTAAATCTGTTACAAAATTCACAGACATCTGCCTTTTAGAGCAATTGTAGCAGATAAATGCAGTGCCTCTTAGAGACTCGTGTTTTGTTTCACCCAAACCTATTTTAGAATTAAAAACCATACCTTTTGCTTTTGTTTTTACATGTCTTTTATGTGTCATTGATGTTTTTTCAGATGAATCATTTGATGCTGCATTTATACATCTCTTGCATTTGTGAAATGAGCATCTCTTTATTATTAATTTTCTGTTGTATGGACTAGGCAGTAGTATTTCTTAATGCCACTGACTTAATGGTAAATTGAAACCCACTATTTGACTGAACAATTAAACAGCTTCTCCACTAAACCTGGATGTAAATGACCATGGAATGAAATAAAATTAAATGATCAGGGCCAGTAGCTCGAGCTCACTCTGTAAACAGCTAGATTGGCTGAAGTGCAGCGGTCTATATTTACAGCAGAGCTGGCAGAAAGAAAGGTGTGAGTGTTCTTCATTTGCATCAGGGCAAAGTCTTATTTTAAGTTGCTGATAAAGAAGTTTGAAGTAGTCTTGCATTTTGTTCACAGAAGATTATGAGGGAGTGTTCTGGCACTTAAAAGATTGTATAGTTATACTGGTCTTGAACTGATGTTAGCATTGCACAGAAGAGGACAAAAAGGCCTAAAAGGTCTTCAGCACCTCCTGGTTAATCTGGAAAATGACATCTGACCACACATTTGAGTTTTTTTTTTTCCTTGTAGAAAGATGTTTTTTGTTTGTGGGGTTTGGTGGTGGTGGTGGTTTGGGTTTTTCTTTTTTTTTTTTTTTTTTTAATTTTTATTTTTACCTGGCTGGCAATTTTTTGTGAGGTTGTAATAATAAGAAATAGAATAGGTTGGTCACTTCTTCAAGCACTTGGAGATTTTTTTTCTGCAGTTTCAACACTGATCTTCCCAACATTATTGCAGGATGCAGCATGACTGAACTACAACACACACATAATTGAGATGACCATTTGGTTATCACAGCAATTTGTAAGATCTGGCATATTTAATTTCCCTTATTTTTCCATTATGTGTTATTTTCAGAACATGATAACTCTAAATAACAATAAATTCATGTCCATTGATTTAAAATTAAATGGAAGTGGTGCATCTTTTGTGTGATAATGACATACCAAATACATATGAAATTTATCAGATTGTAAGGAACCGGTTAGTAACGTAGAACGCACAGGTTTAGGTTATGGTTTACTTTATTGCCATTGTTTGTGAATACAGTTACCTGTAAATGTTACTTTGGCACATAATAATTAGAAAGAAGAAACATTTTTATATTTTAGGATGGCATAAGATTTGTACTTGTGTCTGAAGTACAAACTTTATAAAAAATTTACAATAAATATTGTATAGGATTATTTGAAAGCTGGGGTTCATGTTCAGGAAAGGAGCTTCACAAGTCATGTTAACATTATATTGATTTAAGTGAACTGATAATAATTATTTTGTCTCAGCTTGTATGGTCAGTGTTTGCTCCAAAATAAGAGCAGGTTGGGTGAGTGGGATTGCTTAACATGTGCTCCTTCCCATGGAAGGTATCCTTACTGTGAAGGATCTCTTATATACAAGGTGAGACTCTTTTCATTATACTAATACAATGCTTCTTTTAAACAGCCATAAGCTGGGATCCTTGAAGGGTCCTTGTCTGAGTTTGAACTGTCTTCCAGGAGTGGTCAACACATTAGTTGCACAAGTAGAACTAATCCTTTCCCAGGGGAAATCCATTTATCTGTTTCATGTATAAGAGAAAAGGGAGAGAAATAAATCCCCTTATTCATATTCCTTTTAAAGTTGTGCAAGCCTATATTGTCTGGGTTAGGCTAACGCAGAGGAAGTACAAGAAATAAACCAGCTGCTATTGTTAATTAAAAAAAATTATTGGGAGTAAATGGTAGTAGCTTTTTTAGATTGTGTGGTATGGTTTGCTAAATTTAGGATAGAAAGAATGAAGAATACTGATCGGGGACCCTTCAGAGTGTTTGCTTCCTAAAGAAGCCTAAGCCCAAGCTATTTGTGCACACTGTACTAACATCTAATAGAATATATAGAGGATGTGGAGCAAGAGCATCTGCGTGACAGCTATGTCACTGCTTTGTTGGATATCATTGTACTTATAGGAGCAGCAGAAAGTGCTTAACACATTGGCTTTTGACATAATCTGAGAGTCCTGTGCTTATGTATTGCTATCCAGCAGAAGAAAGCAGTTCTTCATAAGACACATGAAAGCAGATTGGACCAGCTTATGAAAACTGGAAGAGTCTCCTTAGAATCAGTGTAGTTGGTGGATGATTACACCATGCAAAGATAGGCCTGGGAGCCTCCTTGACCATTTTTTTCGAAAGTGGTAACAATGTCTAATTTTCTAGCCAAGTGCATAAGTCACTTTGGTCAGCTCACTTTTAAAGGAAGAGGGCAGTTTCATAGAGTTCTTCATAATGTGTTGTTTGAAAAATCAAGCTTTCATGTTGGCTTCTGCAGAGTAATTTTCTGCAGGTTAGTAATAGCAAATTAGTTCAAAACAGGAATTTACTCTCTCCCAGTCCAGTAAGAAACTGGATTTACACATTTCCAGTGAGAAATGGATTCAAGACAAGTCCTGTGCACAAGAGACTGGGCCAGGTTGCCTTCTGTTTTACATTTTTCGCTTCAGTTTTCTCTTCTGTAGAGATATTAACAAAACAGTTCGCTATATTTGGAATGCTAATGGCAGTCAAGTTACATCAAAAGAGGGATCTATTATTAAATTGACAGAATGTCAGTGGCAGAAATCAGCTATAACTTGTTCTGCATGTCATTAATTGGAAGAATCACACGCAAATTTTTAACATTGATCAAAATTCCATTTCTCGTTGATTTTTGCTGTGCTAGACCTAGGACAGAATAAGAAATTATTCTTGGGCATGGTTTGGTATGCAACAGAAATTGCAGTGCTTGAAGCCAATTTTTACCTCATTAGTAGCTTACGCATTCATTTCTCCCTTAGAAATAATGTTTACCTAAGTTAGCGAAACCTGGGTGAGGTCTTTTTACATTTAAAAGAGATTTCCCACATATCTGCTTTTGACTGTCATATCCTTCAGTGCGCTTGTCCAAATCCTACCCACATGCCACTATGCAAATGAGGCACTCCCACATAGTGAATGTTCTGCACAGAAATCATGAAACGCCTAAGCAGCCTTTTTTTCCTTTTAACAAATAGAGTCCTAAAAAATATTCTAAAGAAAGTACAATTCTGCCCACCAGCTGAGGATAATGCAAGGGCACCTTTAAAGTACATTGTTATGTAAGCTTATAGGAAGAAATGAAGCAAAAATGGCAGACTTCTGCTGCAGCTTTGGAAAGTTGCAGGCTGCTTGAGATGGAAAATAAACTAGTTTAATTCACTTAAGCTACTGATTATATTTAAGTCAATACACTGACACAGGCTTAGCTGGCAAACCTCTACATCTTTGACTGAAGAAAACTGCAATGATAAGACCAGGGTAAGAATAATTTGCTCTTAATACTTTTCCAAAACATCCAGTTACATTGTTGGAGATGATGCTTTTCACAGTAGTGGTAAAACTGGTGTGTTGATTGTCCTTTAATTTGCAGTTTAATACAGTTTTAATTTGCTTTGCCAGACTAGAAAAGCGAGCTCTGCTGTTTTGGCCAATCCCAGAAATGACCAGTGTAGCTCTTTCACACCTTCATTGCTACCTGCACAGTGTATTCTTTTGCTGTCTTCTGACAAAAACTTGGCAATTGATCCTATGCATTTGTGAAGGTTTTTTGTGTTGTGTTTCAAGAGCAGCTTTGTTTCAGAGGAAACTCCAGGAACTCCTATATGCATGTTCACAACAAGAGAAATGTTTACAGGGAAGTTTATAATCTTTGGGGGTTTGAGGTGGTAGATGAATGTAAAAATCTACATGCATCACAAATTATTATTTTCTATAAAATTTTTACATTTAAAAACCAAAAACTAAATCAGTGCTATGAACAAAATCTAATATCATAGCTCAAACAAATATTTTTAAAACCTTCCTTGTTCTGTTACAATTTAAACTAAAGCAGTCCTATTAGAAGCTGGATTCTTTTATTCATCATATTTTTCTTATATTTTGTTCTTATTAGTCAAAATGAATTAAAAATGACTGAGAGTTTGCTGTATTACTCTTCATAATTCAGTGATTGGTTTCCATATGTTGAAATAAGTAACTATTTAAAGCCATCTGTTTCGTTTGGAATGAGAAGTAATAGCACTTTCATTAGTGTTAAGCATTTAACTGATACTTAAAAAAATAAATTTAGGCTAAATTTATCTTTTACTAGTTCATATACTATCAGTAGTAATATGTTTTTGAATATAACAATATATGTTATATTCAAAAAACTATAGGTCTTTTTTATTGTTAATATTTGAGGTATTATTTGCATTGGGAAATCATCTAACTCAGACATTAAAAATAAGTCTCATACACAAAATCGAACAAGAAAGCTTCACCCTGGTTAGCTGAATGGGATGTTGGCAAGGTATAGGCATTATTCAGGTCTTCCATACAAAGGTAAATTTATCTAATAAATGTGCTGACTAGAAAATAAATCTATATTTCCATTTTAAAATGGCTAAAAATTAGGAAAACAGTTATTTTATCACTTGAATCAGAAGTTCTGTCTGCTCCTCACTTTTGCTCATGACACTGCAATTTCATGCTAAGTTTTGGATGTTACTGATATCATCACCTTGTTCCTGGGAAAGCCATAAAATCCTGAGTCAGGTCACTTGGCAGTCCAGTGGAAGAGAAAACTGCTTTTCAGCTATATTGTATTGCTTTAAATTGCAAATGTCTTTGTATTTGATTCAGGGTTTGTTTTTTTTTTTTTTCATTTTGTTTTGTTTTTAATCCTGCTGTTGCACTCTCTGTGTTAGAATCTAAGATTTATATTTCTTTGACTGTTTAATGTTTTCTTTCATTGCCTTCATGAATATTAATGACTAGCTTATGTATATCCAGGGAAGTAAGGCAAAAAAGCCCTTGAGTGTGCCAAGTCTGAAAAAATTTAAATTAGTGTATCAAATGCTAGAACAAGAGGAATTAAGGCTCTTACCAGCAGACCATAAGCCAAGAATCTTTTAAATTCTAACAATGGTGTGGTAGATACAGTTAAATCTAGCTTTACTTACGAAAGATAATGGCAGGCATGTGGTTCCAAGTAAAAGGTTTCAGCTTAATGAAAGATTTTTAACATGTTATTCTAAATCCACAGAGAAGCAAATCTTTATTCCAAGGTGTAGATCATTTCTGTTAGGGGAATCCCACAATTTTTAATGAACACTTTTCTTTTCCTCTTTTCTAATTAGCTTCATCACTTAGATTCCAGAATGCTAGCCTTCAACACTGAGATTTCTAATGGTAATAAAGTACTTGAGGTGGTATTTAATTAAAGTAGAACGGTGATAGAAAGACCTGAGCAGGGCTGAAATGCTAATTCTTTTGCATTGCTCAGTGTCCCCTTGTGATTGTGATTGATGAGTTGATTTCTCTTTACAACTTCATTTGCATCATGTGGTAATACCCATAGGCAGAGGTGCTGTGTATTTCTGGATGAGAGCTCACCATTAGTACAAGCTAATGTGTTAAATGGGGTAGAGGTAGGGTGAAGAGCTCTCTTAGCTCTTAAGCAACCTATTAAATAACTGTTTTGTGGTGGATGATGTGACTCCCTATGTAAATGCTAGTGCTTATAGTATCTTTATATACTTTTACCTTGAAAATACACTTTCTCCCACCCACTGTCTGTCCTACCTTTTCCCTCCTCTATTTATCTCAGTTATTGTATTAAAATGATCATGCCAGATAGTGGCTGCTATGAGGAAAGGCTATAGAGCTTTCTTTGATTCTTCGAGGCAAATTAAATTGGTCAGGACCTTTTTGAAAAATAGGTACTTTCCTTATTAATAGAATTCCTTGTTACCAAAATTCTGACTCCAACTTGAAACTTCTGTAATGGCAGATCTGTTTCTTGTTTGGAACCAAGAGGTTCACAGTGGGACTATCCAAGCTTCTTATGCTGACAGTCTGCTTACATAGGATATAGAGTCATCACCAGCTTGCCCCTCAAAACTGGCTTTCCTGTGAGCAGTTCTGACCTGCTCATGTCTGAATAGATCTCCATGTCAGTGTGTAATACAAGCATTTCCAGCAGTGAATTTCTACAGGATTAGTATGGTTATGTTAGTATAGTATATTTGCTCTGGCAACAGAGGAAGCCGACAGTATCCTGGGCTGTATAGACAGGAACATAGCCAGTAAATTGAGGGAAGTGATTTTCTCCCTTCACCTGGTACTTGTTAAATCACATCTAAGAATTTTGGCCCAGTTTGGGGCCCTCCACTACAAGAAAGCTGTTGATCAACTGAGTTAGGTTCAGCAGAGGGCTCCCAAGACGTTCATGTGCTGGAGCACATGCCATGTGGTAAGAAGATGAGGGAACTGTACTTGATCAGCCTGGAGAAGAGAAGGCTCCAGTATGACCTAATAGCAGCCTTTCAGTGCCTACAAGGAGGTTATCAAGATGGAGTTAGTCTCTCCACAGAGGTGCACGGTGGGAGGATAAGAGGCAACACACATAAATTGGAACAAAATAGGTTCAAACTAGATATGAGAAAAAAACTTTCTCCATGAAGACAGTTTTAACATAGGAACAGGTTACTTGGAGAGTTTTCACAGTCTCCATCCTTGGTGGTTTTCAAAAAATGTCTGGATCCAGGCCTGAGCCCCTGGTCTGATTGCATAACTAACCCAGCTTTGAGCAGGAGGTTGAGCTAGAGACCATAGCATGAAGAGTGTAGCTGAACACTCTTAATTTCCATAGCCAGATACATTTTTATTTTTCACAGCTGATACATGTTATCTGAAACACAATTTGAAACTAATTTCTTACCGTTTAAATTGGATAATCCAATGTAGTGCAGAAGTGCATATCTTTAAAATGTTGTCTGTACCCTCTAGGCTGCCCTACCTATTGCCTCTCTCTCACTTCAGGGATACAATTGGTCTGCTGCCACTTTCTACTTACCATTTCTCTCCTGTCTCTTTAGTGAATAGTATGCTCCGACAGCCTTTTTCATTTTTAGATCAAAGTATTATTTAACCTAAACAGAAGGGAAGAAATATTTTAAGTCTATGTAAAATAACAGTCTTATGTATGCATTTGTATAACCTGAAGGGTTGCCACCCCTTCTGTTGAGATTTAGGCAGATTTCCATTTTCCAGTCACTGCTAATCTCTCAGGTCAAGTATTAATTCTTTTGCAGTCTTTGTCCTCATTTGAGAGAGTGTGTGTTTTTAAGCTAGCAAGGGTATTTGTTTTTCTGAGCTCACAAGTGTAGACTTTTTCCAAATCTAGTTGTCTCAGCTCACATTTGAAAATAAATTGGCAAAATAAATGGTTCCTGCAAAAGGAATAGTTATTGCATATTTTCATGATTATTGGTGAAGGGACATTCCTGAATCATTGTTCCTTACCTTGCTTGTTTTCCCAGAAGCCCGCTATTAAATGCAAGGGGTACTCAGACAGATCATTGCAGAAATGACTGTGGTACTTTAAGAAGCTCTCTAGCTGGAGGCTCATAGTCCTCCAGTTGAGACAGCAAAAATATGTTATGTGCCCAGGCTTCATCTGATTCAGCGGAGAACTGGGTTGCATATACTGAAACATTTTTGGGGTCCAAAAAGCCAAATCAGCTAATAGTGCTGATGCATGTAAGGAGCTCCCAGATTTCCTCTGAGCTTGCAGATGGTGACATATTGGGCATTGTCATTTCCTTGCTGATCCATCTGACTGCAAAGTGCAGTATATTCATAAAAAGAGTACACATCCTAAAATTTAATCTAACATAGTATCTCAGTAACTAGGTCAGACTTACTGCACCATAACTATGCTTCTACTTCACTATTCTTTCGCAATTCAGAAGCTTAGAGTTAAAAAGCTGTAACAATTTCTGCAAAGCAAAAGCAGTGATATGTGAAATGAAAAAATAAGTTCAGCAGAGCATCTTCATGGAACATAGTTATCTCTTAAAAATGAAATGCAGCCTTGTGCAAAGAGTCTGTGCAAATTGCTCTATTACTTCCAAATTATTTCAATGCTTTGTCATTTACAGCAATGTGCAAAAGGTTGGGATTATATTTGAATATAAAAAGTTTGGATTCTACTGAACTTCTGATCCTGGTGAACTGTTGTTCAGGGGAAAGGACTTCCTTGTTGGAGACCAAGATCTGGGTGTCTGTATTTATCTATTTAATTTCTTGATATCACCTAAAATTCCTCTTTTGCTTCCATTATCACTGAGAAAACATTGCAATTTCTATAGAGAAGAGGCAGTTCTGTTTGTCAGAGATGATCCTGCACAATAAGGTTTCCTGGGAAGTAGAAGTTTCATACATGAAAAAAGAGATTAGTTCAAGATAATTATTTATTAATATTGGTATCTCTTCTACTACTGATTTTTCAGAAATCTATTTTGATGACAGTTAACTGCATTAACTGGATTGAGTAGACTGGAAGTACAAAATGGCAATATACATACTTACGAATATCTTCATACATACTTACGAATATCTTCAGCCACTTCTTTTATATTTATGGCAGATATTTTTTTGTTATCTTGAAGACATATGTAAAAGCTAGTTTATATATGAATTCTGTGGGGTTTTTTCTAGCTTGCAGCTAACATGCAGCTGACTAATGGTACATACCTGGCAAATGCAGTTGTAGAGGGTTTTGTTAGGGCTGTATTAATTATTCTTTTCTAATTCTGAAGTAATTTGTGTTTCAAAACTCAGTGTTACTTGTAGATGAACCACAGGTGATTTCTAAATAAAACTTGGCTGAGATTATTCTCCAAAAAAAGGACAGAGGTTATTTTAATAACTTGCAGACAAATAAGAGAATTTGAGGACCTGCAAGTTACAGTATTAATGTGGAGTTGTTTGCATCAGAAAGTTGCATTGCTTAAGGGAAAGCTTGCTTTCACTGAGATTCTGCACAGACTGTTAGATGGTCTGCTTTTAGTTTTAAACTATTTGCCTTTTTGCTTTGCTTAAAAAAACCCCTCTTTTCACCTAAGGCAATGGGAACCACCATTTAGCTGGGCTATGTGGGTCAGTGCAGGGTTTGTAGTAGCTTGCTTATTTAGTTATTTTTAATTATTATTTTAAGTGAAATGGTGCAATGATGTTGCTTTTTCAGATTCACAAGATGTACGATGTTAGACAACAAATTCTAGTAGTAAACTATGCTTTTAATTTTCTAGTTTATGCATGTAAGAAATGGAAGCAAAATGTATTATACTGTTAAAGCCCAAGACATACAGAAACCAAGATTTAAGTTCACGGTATCTTCACCCTCACTCTCACTTTTCTGCATAGAGCAGTAGAGACTTATACAATGTGTACTGCTTATATTGTTTGAATTAATGTAATATTTTCTGTTTAATTGGAAATACTTTGTATCATAATTTGCTTGCTTCTGAAGTGTGTGAGAAGTCTTGAGTTCAGGTTATTTAACTGGTGTTCAATCTGTGTTACTAAAATTAAGTTAAAATATTAATTTGAAAAAATTATTTTATAATCCTTATTAGCAAACAACATTTTCAGATCAATATACTATGCTTCATAACTCCCCATTGAATTTGGTTCTTAGTTTGATACCATGAACATATACATGTATGTGTGTGTACGTGGCACTAAAATTTAATTTGGTGTGCATTGCCTTTCTTAATTGATTCTATTAGTCACTGCAGACCTCTATTGGAGGACTTGAATCTACTTTTTCAGCTTTTGTTAATTTAAATTAGCTTACTGCTTTGTTGTTTTTTGGTTGGTGTTTTTTTTTCTTCTACTATTCTGTAGAAACTGTGGGCAGTGGAAATATTAATAGTTGTATAATTTAAAAATCCATTTTAAGCATTGAACCTTTTTGTTACTACATGAAGTCAACTGACAAGCAGTGAACCCTTTGTTATTTACACAAGGTGGTTAACATAATTACCACTTCATAAAGACAAACAAATCAGAAGTGCCATAGTTCTGTCAAGTTCCAAAATATCTTTTCATCCTCCAAATCCTGGATCAGTAGGCTACAATGGTATCTAGAGTAAACGGGAGCAGGTGAAAAAATTCTCTAAATTATTCTAGTCCTGTAGCCTCAGATTTCTGCTCAGAATAGCTCAGAGTTAAGTAAGATATTTTGCATGACAGTTAAGGTTTATATATGGAGGTCATACATTGCTTTTCATGTTCATACTTACGCATAGGTACTGTGTTATCACAGTCAATCAGATAGCATTTTGCATCTACTCAATTGTTGCAATAAATATTAAATAGGAGAATCAGATTTTTGCAGGTAGGTGTAGAAAGAGGATGCAGAGGAAGTAGTAAAGAAGGAGGATATGAAGAAGACTGAGGGAGGCAGACAGAGGTTTAAAAGATAGGGAAAATTAAATCAGTATCTGAGTGAGAAGAGAGGAGAATTCACTAACAGGCTTGGCAAAATAAACTCAGTACATTTGTAGAGATAGACTTCTGCCTTTTACGTCCCTGTTTTGGAGCCTAAATTCTGTTCATACAGTCTTCATGTCTTCTGAGGTGGATTGAGTCTGCCAGAGTACATGCTTGACATATGTGTCACTTAACAGTTTTGGTTACTTTCCCAGAATAAAATTCATGTTTCTACATTTTTGTTGTTGTATTTAGTCTCTGGCAGCTGAAAACTGGTTTATCTCTGGTGGATTAAATAGTGATCATTTTTCATTGTTGTTTAGATAAGCCATTATTCATATGTAGAAAAAGCACATTTCAGTAAAAGCCTACCAAGTTTCTGTGTTGCATTGGTCAAACAGCTTTTCTGAAGCACGGTCCTTCACATACCTGATTCCTACTAAGTCTGACAAAAATCAGTAGGCAGTAGTGAGCTCATAAATTATTGTTCCTTTTAAAATGTGCTCTTAACTAGTAGAAAGCAGATGATGCTGCTTTACTCTCAAGAAAATTAGCAACACTCTCATTATAGCTATTGCTGCTTCAAGGAAAATGTCGTTCCTTTTACATAGGCAGACTTCAGAAGAACATAAGTAATTGACAGTACACATTACACTGTAACTCTGAGTTTAGGCATACTGGGTGTGCATTAAAAAGACAATGGAATAGATTAGTTTGAGGGTATAATACATATCAAAATTGTTCTATACAGATATCAGAATATTAAATAAAAGGAAAAGGCTTCATAAAGTCTCATGTAATTTCTCTTGGCATGGGTATATGAGTAGGTATTCAGGTTTTTTCCTTTAAGTATGCTGATATGATTAAATTTAACTTGACACAAGTGATGTACTATACCATGTGATTGTAATATTTAAAAGAAAAAACACTTTTCTGATTGAATACCTACCACCTATCAATTTCTATGTAGCAATATCTAATCTGAATTTCTTTTGCAGCTAGAATGCTAACACATTTGCTGTATTCTCCATCTCACTAGGTGTGCACTCAGCAAATACCAAACTGTTTCAATATTTTTTGATATCTTATTTATTATAGTGTACTAGTACAAAAGACAGCCAGTTCACTTCATGTGGATTAAAAGCAGTTTTCAGGCTATAACTCTCCCCTCCCAAAATAGTCTATGTAGATGCTTATTTTCACTAATTCTAGAGTTTAGATGCTGTGGCTGTTATACATGCTGCTGCACTGTGTAAACACAAATGCTGTTGGATGTGGTTGCTGTAAATTAGCTGTATGCTTCTGGTAAATACGCCAAAATTTTTCTCAATGCTGTTTCAGTTTTAGAAATGCCTTTCCTTCCACCAGCCTTCCCTTCCTTACACACAGAGGCACAAAATAAAACTCTAAGCTAAGAAAGATAATTTGTACCCAGTCCCACAATCTATATTATTTTAAAATAATGTGTTGTTCAAAGCAATGGTTTTTAAGCTTACCAGGGTTAAGCACCTATGGTATATGGCAGAGGCCAGCTTTATAGCAAGATTTACTATCATATGTATATGTTCAGTCTTGTGAAGAAGGGCTAGTAAAAAAAATAAATCTCTGAAGATGATGCGCAGGGAGAAGCAATATAGTTCTGCAGATTTGAAAGCAGTTTTAATCCTTGTCCTACAGATGGGGAAATTTAAAATACAAAGACAAATTGCCCATTCCTTCCATAGTAACGGAAACTTTTAGGAGATTTAACAAAATACAACTTATGAATCAGTATAGTCAGTGAAAGTCTTTCCAATGCTATAGGAATGATTGAAGGATTTTGTTAGTTTTCTTCATAACCGTGGATTCATTGTAGCACCCTATTAATATAGATTTTTTGTTTGTTTTCAGCCAGTTGTGACATTCAGTGGTGCTTAGAAATATATTTTGCATTGCATAGGCAAATCCTATTGCCATTTTTGTCCCATCAGTGAGAATTTGTTGAACAATGTAAGACCCAGTATTGTCCCTAAAGTATTCAACTTACTACTGGTCATGAACTAAACTTTAAGCCTTTGATCTTAGAGCCTGACAGTCCAGCCGGTTTTCAATCCATCTGACAGTCCAGCCATTTCTTCCTCAGCTCTCAGCTGGCAATGCTATGGGAGACAGCATTAAAAACTTTATTGAAGTCAAAGTAGATTGTATCTGGTGCTTTAGCTTTGTCCATTTAGCCAATTGTTTTTGTTTTTTTGAAGGCAACCAGGTTGATCAAGCACTATTTTCCCCTGAAAAATCCATGCTGACCATTTCAAATAACTAAGACTCCTTTGTGTGCTTGGAAATGGATTCCAAAAGTATGTGCTCCGTGATGTTTCCAGGGCCTGAGATGAGGCTGAGTAGTCTGTAGTTCCTCAAATCATTCTCCTTGCCTTTTTAAAAGACAGGAGTAATGTTAGCTTTTTGAGTCATCTGGGACTTTCCCTATCAGTATAATTTTTCATAGTTTAATAGGCATTGGCCCATGATCACAGTGATCTACTCCTTCTGCACCTTCTGTTGAATGCCTTAAGGCTTCAAGTATGTAAATACCTCCAGCTTCACTAAGTAGTCCCTAACCTGTTGTGTCTCCATTGTTCATTGTCCCTCTCCTTCGCTACCCAGCTGTCCGTGATTTGGGTGCAATGATTTAGAATCAGACTTCATCTGAAACAAAAAAGACATGAAGTACTTCATTATATTATGATGACTTTTTCATCACAAGGCTGTCTCCTCCCTGCATCAACATTTTCCTTGAACTTTCTTTTGCAACAAGCAGACCTGGTATGTAGAATCCTTTCCTGTCACCCTTAATGTCTTCACTAGTCTTAGTTTCAGCTATGCTGGACAAAATAAGGTCCAGATTTTGTCCTCAAGTACCTGAGCAATACTTTCATGCTCCTCTTTTGTTGCCAAGCCTTGATTCCATTGCTTGTATGCTCCCTTTTTGTGTCTGTCTTTACTGAGAAACTTTCTGCTTAGCCATGTGGGCCTTCTGCTAAGTATCTTCCTTCTTAATGGACGGTTTGTTCCTACATGCTGAAGTTCTCTTTGATCAGTGGCTCAATCAATCAGGCAGCTACCTTGGACAGTTTTCTCTCATGGGTGAACCTCAGGGATTCCTAATAATTCCCTGGATAAGACGAAGTCTTTTTTCTGAAGCCCAGTTTTCTACTTCTGCTGCTTATCTTCCTGGTCTTCCTCCAAATTCCCAAACTCCATCATGACATTTTCTTTATGGAGCTTACCACATAAATCAAACTCTTAAATTTACCTGGTTTAAACAAAGTAAAACAAAGCAAAGCAACTCCCACGAGTTCCTTTGGGACAGTTTTACAGTAATCATTACAGCTTAACCTGGCTAGTTCAAGGGAACTGGCTTATAAAGCAGCCCTGTATACTTTGACGTTTACAAACAAAGAACAAAGGAGGTATGATCTTCAGTCAGCTTTGCTGCTTAAGACAACTTATGGCATTACATTCTCATTTCACTTACTCACTGACTGTATTCCTTGTTTTATTTCAGCAGAGTCAAGTAATGTTCCTCTTATTTATGATATTGAAACTTGGACCTGTTTCACATATAATGGATGAACTGTGGTTATTGTGGTACTGCCCTAGAAAACGATTCAGCATGAGGGATTATGAAAAGAAATGACTCCTTTCTTTTCTGAGGCTAAATCACAGCTCATCAGTGAAAGACTGTGTCCCTGGTTTAAAGAGGTCATTCAAAGTGTTCAGTTCAAGGAGATGGCATGCCAGTTTGCACTAAAATAAATGCTGCTGCCCTTCAGTCATCTTATGTAGCATTGCTCTGTTCATGTAGCCTTGGTTTACTGCAAATCTGAATACATAGGGCAAGCTGCATTTTGATGCAGTAACTTCAGTGGTGCTTTTGTGAAGCAGACAGAAGTCTTGATAGGCTGAACAGTGAAAACACTGTCCCTGTTTACAGTTCTGTTTTCTTGGTTCTCTATGTGTAATACTTGTGACACACATCACTCATTCTGCCTAGTTGTGGTTTTTTTTTAATAGAAAATCATTTGTTTGTATATGAAAAATAACTAATTAGGTACATATGAAACTGCAGTATGTTTTCTCCAGAACAAATGGCCTTCAAACATGTTGCCTCTGCACGTTACTGTAGCTTCACCACTTTCCATGGCTAACAAAGCTGGTAAATACATTGCTATATTTGGTTGCATGTTCATCAGGAAACCAACTGAAAAAGCATTCATTTAATATACCATGGATGAGGCAGCATCTGTAAGTTGGGAATAACTTTGTGTAACTATTAACTGCAGCTAGATTAAATTGCATGATTTAGACTCTTTTAAAAGAACCAACTATATGCAATCCCAATCCTGAGAAATTAAGTTAGTTTTTTTGGAGTAAATTGCAATTGAGATGTTGAATTCTCCTTACAAGAAATCTCAAATGAATTATTTTAGCTATGTTACAATAATTTCTCAGATTTCTAGAAATTATCTAACTGTTGAAAACTATACACCTGCAACTGGATTTGATTGCTGTTCAGTTCCCCTCTGCAGACTCTAATTTTTTGCAATGTTCAATCCTTGACCAATAGGTGGCATTTAGAGAAGTTTTTTGACTCAAATTCTGGAAATACTTATGCTTGTGTGTAAGTTAAAAGGTAGGAGTAGTCTCTGTGGAGTCTAGAAGAAAGGCTTACAAAGCGTGATGCAGGGTTGTGTCAAGACCAGACATAGCCTTACTACATAATCATGGGTTGTTACCTGGGCTAGTATCTCTGGCTTCTCAGAAGTGCTAATACATCCTAGTAAAGTAGTCTTGCCAACACATCTCTGCTTCTTCAACTGCTTCAGCTATGAATAATGTCTTTGTCTGTAGTTATAAAAGAAGGCCCAATGGTTCTTGCTTTGCAAACCTGCAGGCTACATGGTTGCAGTGCATGTTTCTTTCCTCTCATGCGCAACATCAGTTGTGGTAGCTCTGAGATCTGTGTTAGCTAGATTATAAGAACAGATTGATGTTTTTACAGTTTCCTGTAAAGGCCAATAATTTACCCCTTGGTCTATGTTGCTTTCATTCTTGCAACTTCAAGACTTAAGATTATTAAGAAATGGTTTCTCAGGACAAAATCTTTTATGTCAATATAGCAAAATATATGTCTGCTGCTTTGTCTTCTTTCTCCAACTCCCACTGATTGTTTCTTCAGTGCATTAACCTCTCACTTCTCTTGTCACAATTGCTTGTGAACTGATTTGGGAACTGATCCAGCTTTGAAAATCCCTTATCTTCAATCAGTATTGCAGTAAAAGAAAAGAAAAAATTGCCTTTTTCAACCGCTTTCTTAGATACTGAAAAATAAGAAAATGGATGTATTAGCTTTACCACAATTCAGCTTTAGGAGTTGGCAGTGATTTTCAATAAATTAATATATGAAATAGAATAAAATTTCATTTCAGTAGAAAAATTGCAGATAAAATTAGAACGCTTACATGCCTGTAGTAGTTATTGTTTTAGAGGTGATGCAGAAGGCAGAGAAGAATACTCCTTTCTATGGAGATGTAGTTGTCAAGGCAGTGTTCCTCTACAAATGATGAAAATTGTGACATTTGGCAGATAATTAAGACGTCATAGTGCACAACATTAATTTGCATTGTTTGTGAAACTATTCTTGTATTGCATGGACTATAGTGATTGCCGCTTTCATACTCCTCTGGCTGGAGATTAAACAAATGTAAATATATTTTTCTAAGAAAGCATTCCAAATCCGTCTCAAAGAATTGAGATATCATTTCTTGAGGAGAGAAAGCAGACTAGAAGTTATAGCCAGTCTCTTTCTTGTCAGTAAATCCTTTATGAGGAAAGTCATCAAATAGGATAAAAGTATAAAATCCATTTTGAAGCTATGCTGCTACTGTTGAAACCACATGGAATCACAGAATACTTTAGGTTGGAAGGGAACTGGAGAGGCCATCTAATCCCAACATACTTTTTAAATCAGGGGTAACTACACAGATCAGGTTGCTCAGGAGGTTGTCCAGTTGAGTTCTGAAAGTCTCCAGGATGCCACAACCTCTCTAAGCAGCGTGTTCCTGTGCTTAACTTCCCTCATATTCATTATTTTATTATTTATAGCCAACCAGAATTTAGCTTTCTGCAACTTTTGACTGCTGCTTCTTGTTCTTTCACTCTGTACCTTTGACAAAGGTCTGGTTCTGTCTCTGTAACCATCCATTAAGTTGGAGAAGATGCAATTAAGTTGTCTGTTAGCCCTCTCTTCTGCAGGCTATGCTAAACCAGCTCCCTCAGCCTCTCCTCGTGTGTTATGTGCTTTAGCTCTCCAGCTATTTTAGCAACCCACTACTGGACTCTCCAGTTTGCAAATGTATCTCCTGCCCTGGGGGACTCCAGTCTGGACACAGTGTTCCAGATGCTGTCTCACAAGTGCTGTGCAGGGAGGAATGATCTCTTTCCTCCACCTGCTGACTATCCTTTTGTTAATTCAGCCCACTATGCAGTTAGCCTTTATTGCCTCAAAGACAAACTGCTGATTTGTACTTAACTTACTGCTCTCCAGGACTCTCACAAACCCTTTTCTGCAGAGCTGCTGCCTTACCAGTTGGTCCACAGCCTCTACCAATGCATGGGGTTATTCTGTTCCAAGAGCAGGTCCTGGTCTTGATGCCCAAGGGATGACACTCATAGCTAACTGACAGTTAGTCTTCTAAATGTTGACTGCTACTCTCTTTAAAGGCCAGCTTTTTATGCGCCTTGTATGTTGAGAATTCGGTCTTTTTTGAATTTTTTTTTCTTTGTCTTCCGTTTGAGTACAAGGGTGCTGCATTATCTTCTTCAGTACACTTCAGTAAAGGTGTAAAATAAAGGAAAGGACAAGATCCTTTTATACCTTTCTTTTGAAATGTTTTAAGAATCAATTCTTGTTGCGAAAATGACTTCTAGATACACCTGCTGAATACTCCAGATTCTCATGCTGTATGGGTCTTCAGGCAGTTTTTGAGACCTGTGTTTTCAAAATGTGATGTAAAAATCTTCCCATGTATTTAAAAAAGGAAAATATAGGTTGATGGAATAGAAGGTTGAGCTGCAGTTGAAAAGACCTGTATAAAATACCTAAGAGTCAGAGTTGAAGAAGGTGAGGGACAGGCAGGAAAATTTAAAAAAAAAAAAAAAAAAAAAGAAAGAAATATTTAGGTGGTAATGTGGAAGCAAAACAAATCAGTGTGGCAGAGTTGTGTCCATTTGGGCCATTGGAAATAGCAGAAGAAAGAACAGTTGTGTAGGGCAAGGAAAGCTAGTGTAATAAATCACACCATCATAAAAGTAGTAGACAGTTTCAGCAGTGACAATTGGAAAGAATGAAGGTGTCAGAGGGAATGCTTTCTTCATATATATCTATACATCCATAATACTATCTGATCTTGAATGCAGGCAGGTATTCAGACTAGGACTTAGTTTTGGTAAGTTGTTTGTCGCCTTCTGTTAAATGTAAGTAAATGCATATAACCTTCCTGCTTTGCAGGGTGTTGTGATGTTTCATAAGTTAGCCTGTTCCATATTTCACGCGCTGACACAAAATGAACATTTCATTTTCAAATGCATGTGTAGCAGTAGCAAGAGCATGTACTTTTACTGGAATACAGTATGTTATATGTGAAGACGACCAAAAGGAAATGTTTCTCTGTAATGGGAGTAAAGAGATGGTACTTTCTTGCTAAGATAGTATAGACATTCTCTTTTGCTTATTTACTATTACTTTTTCCCCCTGTGCTGTCTGGAAAACATTAGCTTTGCATTACCTTTCTTACTTTTGAGGATACCCTTCTTTTGGAACGAGATTGTTTTTTAAATGAAATCTGAATTTGCCTCTGTACTGAACCTTCAAAAAAAGAGAGGTGGCTGGAGAATTCATTTTGTATGATTGCAGAAGCAAATGATCTGAGTCAAGTGGCCTGGTCAGATAATTAAGCTACAACAGAGAAACCTCACAGAGTCAGTCAGTTGTGATTATCGGTCCAGTATGGTTGGATGTCTGATTTCTTCTGAAAAATTTGAAGTGGCTGCTTTTATTATCATTAATTGGGGAGTGCCAGCAACAAATTTGCAAGAATTACACTGCCACTTTAAAGCAATCCAATATATTTCAGCTGGAATATAAATTTAATGATGAATTGATGGCTGTTTATCTGCTGTTCTGCCCACCCCTTAGAATTTGAACATTTGTAAGAATAATTTCCATGCTACATGTCTGCCCTGTTTCTGAGTTCTTGTGTCTGTACGCAGTCTGTGACAGAGCAGCAATAAACATGTATTCTTTGGGGCTGTCTATTTCTTCTGAGGTTGGTTTTTTTTCTTTATTATAGGATTTAATTAGAAGTTTAATCATTTTAAAACTATCCCCAGAGCATATAGGAAAGTTCCTTTAATAGTGAAGCATTAAGTTGCTTAAAGTGTCTCACAGAACTAAACCTTGGAAGCATTTCTGAAGTATTTCTGCTAAGCAAGAGGGATGTCATGAAATGAAACAAAAAAAAGGAAATAGTATTTCATTTGTATGGAAGGATAAAGCACATTTAATCTAAAACAGGCTACTTCAGTATTGATGGTTTGCTTGTGGAGTTTAGCAATTTTAAAATAGAAATCTTATTGGTATTAACTCTACCACATGTAGGACGAATTAATCACATAGAAAGGCACACATGTTACTACTGTACATCATAGCTATCAAAAAGCCAAAGCACTGGAAGTTTAGGGGGTTTTGTAACTTTGAATACAGCTGTCTTAATTTTAAAACAAAAATGTTCAGCCTCTGGCAACTTACATAATAGCATTTCTAATGTTTTTTAAACAGCTATTAATGTAGTCAAGCTGTGTTTTTTCTTCTTCTGTGTGTAATCATCTGCTCAGTGGTGCACTCTATAACTAGTAGCAGGAGACAGAGGAGTGGCCTGCTGTGATTGATGGGGCGAGGCCCAGCAAACTGAAAGAGACCCATCTGGATTAGGTTTTGGGAGCAGTCAGATGTTGAGAGGGAGGTCAGTAAGCCTTGCATTAGCTCCCCCTCCTTCAACACCCCTATCATCCACACTCATGCACGCATTACGTTGCTCACACGCCCTCATCCATAATTAATGCTTGGTTTGGGCTGATGCTGTATGGCCTGGGACTAGAACAGCTGCTAAGTTTATGGAGAATAAAGGGAGCAGGATGGTACAGCAGGTATTTTCACTTTTATTTTCACTTGAAACTCCTAATTGCCTCAAGCCAGGGCATTTCTTATAACCAGCTGCACCACTGCATGCAAGACTTCTAATATGTGTTTTGTTGCTTAAGTCTGAAGGAGGGTGAACTACAGCGGTGATTTTGTATCTCTGCTGTGCTTGATATATCTAACTGAGCTGTTCTTACAACCAGCAGGTTTACAGAGTAATGTTGCATTTTTCTTCTTTGTTTCTGTGCCCTAAGGATATGATGCAGTTTGGCTCATTTAACTACAGTATGAGAGGCTTTCTCTAAACGTGAAATATCTCTTGCCAAAGAAACAAAATGCGCACCAAACAGAAAATAGAGTAAACCAAACAATAAACTCTTAGTTAGACTTTAAAATGCAGGCAAGCAGAAAGGTTTTCATTGAATACATTTTTATGCTGCAAATGTGTTTTTAAAAAGGAACACTGTATAAGTAATGTTTTCTGTGCTCTGTCTTTTGTGTACAAACACAACAAGCTTGCTTTATTATGTTTTGACACTTTTCATGCATTTCTTAATTATGAAATCCTTTCAGAGCAGAAGATGCTGAAAAGGCATGTTGAGATCTGGGATACTAGCAGCATTTTAAATTCTAAGCTTTTCTTCAAATGGAGTAATATATATGGAATAGGAGCAACTTCACTTACCTGCATCATCGGAATGCTTTCTTTTTTTTTCTTTAGAGTTTAACATTTAACCAGAAAGCAATAAATTTGATTTTATACACTGCCACGTAAAGCATATTTTTCAGTTGAAATGTGGTTTTCATTAAAACTCAGTCCAGAACATTTAGCAGAGCCTGACTCTCTGCCATCCTTTGTTCTTCTTTCTGTTGCCAACAACTACTTTATTAAAAACCATGCACAAAGTGAGCATTAAGAGGTCATTTAATCTTAAAGATACTTGGAACTGAGTCTGAAGGGACAACTTCTGTTTTGCCTCTCATGCCTAGATTGATTAAGCGATGTCTGTGTACTGTCAACCACAGTTTTGAGATTACTCTAATACCTGAGTTCATAGACTAATTTAGGATCAATATCTCCTGTTGCTTTTAGAGCCATTTCATATTTTCAGCTTAATCCATTAGATCTATTATTTCCCTTATTCGTTTTGGTTCACTGTATTTTAAAGGGCACAGTAAAGGGACATTTTAGGTGATTATATTTAAAGAATTTCTGGTTCTTTAAAATCTATTCAAATGTATCTGACTTTTGTGTAGTCTGGGGTTTCCATCAACCACATGTATATATAAATGTGTGTTAGTTGTCACTGCATTGTTCTTGATATAAATTCATATTCTAAACAATAAGCTATTGTCCTGATACCCATATAAGTAGTAAAGAACTTGTTTACAAATACATGCTTTTATACTATATTGTAATACTGTCTGTTGAATTAATTGTGAATCATAAATTCAAACTAATTTTAAAGGCTAGGAAAGGCTCCACTAGGCACCAATTTTAAGAAAGTAAACCCCTGACCTTTTGTTGTTTACTTACTAATGGGGTCTCGATTCTAAATATGTGATATAGATCTCAGCTTACCAAGTCTAGTGAAAGAGGTAGAAGAGTCTCAGTAACACGAGGGTGCTGGAATTGCCAGTGCAATTTGCCATTTTATGATTAATCTAAAAAGTGAATCGTTTGGAGTTGCTGGTAAAATATGAAAGTTCAACCCTCTTAATTAAATATTAGCTGTAATTAGCACTAAGTGTGAATGCTTTGAATACTAATTAGGGTCTCACGGAACTGCTGTCAATGTTAATGAGGAACAGAGTGGGTCTCAGCAACATCTGGTTTAGGACTCAAGGTAGTATAAAAACCTTTAGATCAAATGCACCTGGACATTAGCCCTTGGGCCCTTTGTTGCCATTATTGTTATTTTTTAACAGCTGCTGACTCTAATGCCATGTTTAGCCTCTGACATGAAGGCATAGCTTAAGGACCAGCAGTAATCAGCTACTGTGTTTCAAAGCTAGCACAGTGAAAATGCTTATATAGGCAGAAGCTTGATTTGCTGTTGTTCGTTCTTACGACCTGCTGAAGTCCTTCCTGGAAGAGTTGATTAAAAAATTTATGGTCCCTTGCCCCCCCCCCCCCCCCCCAAATTTTAAAAATACATCTTTAACATTTAATAAATGTCTCTGGTGTAATCCAGTCATTGCTGGATTTTTACTTCATCTGCGGTTTTGGGGTTTCTTTAATAGTGAAAATATTAGGTAAAAGAAATAAGAAAAGGACCTTGCCAGTTTAATATAAAAGGGTATAAGTATACACTTACAAGAGTTTTTAATCTCCACTGAAATTTAAACAGGGCAAATTTCAGTGCAGCGATAACCTTGGAATGATTGTAGATATATGCAAATGAAACTTACTGACTTAACCCTGTGAAGTAGGTAAATGTCACTGTTTTCATTTTAAAGATGGTTGATTGAAACAATGTAAACTACTTGCTTAAGGCCATACACTAAAACAGTAGCAAAGAAGGGATTAAAATTAGGGAGGGTTGGGTTGCTGATATAAAGTCTTAATTTTTTAGGACATACTGAATGCCTTTTACAAAAGAAAATTTAATTTTCCCATCTAAGCCTGCCATGTACGAAGGCTTATTCCTGTGATTTCACAAATTCTTAAAAGCTCTTGAGTTTAGGACCAGTTCAGGCCAGAGAACTGTTGTCTGAATTAGTTGAAATATCCTCAAGTATGAAGTGCAAAAGAATGTATTTTATTCAACCAGCCTATTTTGAAATTAGGAAATCAAGGACTGATGAGTACAAATAAGCAAAATCCCTACAACAGTCCTGTGCAGGTACTTGTACATACTTTGTAGGAAAATGACAGAGTATTTTAAAAACTAATTAAAATTTTACTCAAATATTCATTTTTACATTACTTGATATGTAAAGGGATAATTTTATCTTGTAAATCAGCTCATCTGAGTTTTGGATAGTCACTGTATTAATGGCCTTTAATGCGGTGTCATCTGCAGCATCATGTTTTGGACATCTTTTATACAGGTTCTGAAAGATTGTTCTGTACTTTTCCACCCCTAGAATTAATATTATTTGGTATGAGCAGAGCATTTAGTCAGAAGTCTCTAACTGAAAAATTAACATGCTCAACTATCCTTTATTATATCAAACATAAAGATGGATCTATCTATAAAGAGATGAGGGCATTTGTTTTCAATTGTATAGGATTATTGTAAAATGGAAATGAAATAGTATTGTCTTCAAATTTAAAGCCTTAAAAGTTCTTAATTCTCTTTCTTTTGACAGCCTACAATATAGAATTTTTCTTTTATGTTAAGATTTTGGACTGATTCATTTTTAGATTCAAATATTTAATATTTTGACTGGATCTCATGATTTTTTTGCATTTGTGCTCAATACAGTGTACCTCAAAGTATTTCTGAATATCTGATAGAGCATTATTTCATATAGATATTTTCAATATACAGTTATGTTAACAGTATACACCCAAATCCTGCTCTGTGTGTAGGTTGTTTATATTGTCTTCTGCAAATAGTAAGTCAGAATGGATCACAGACCATGGGCTAACCTTATTGGAGCTCTGTATTGGCAGTTGTGCTCAGTAGCCTTTAGAATAAACTGAGCTTTGTCTCTCTTCATTGTCTGAGTTGAGGCATTAGTTCAGGTAGACTTCACTGACCTTTCCCAGTTTAAGAATAGTCTACAATTATCCAGAGAACAGCAGATTTGTTTGTCTAATTATAATAAGATTTAATAGGGTTAGCAAAATGGATTTAATTCAGACAAGACATTTTCTCCAAAAGAAACAAGCATTGTGCCTTTTTGAGGCCAGTAATCTTAGCAGAATACTATCATCACTTTCCGTGTTATGTGTGCAGGATCAAGAGATTATTTTCTCACTCCACATTTCCTCTTCCTTTTTTTCTCCTTTGATTTTTACAGGGTAATCAGGAAGCTACAGCACCTCCTGACACAATGGCACAGCCTTATGCCTCAGCCCAGTTTGCTCCTCCTCAGAATGGTATCCCTGCAGAATACACAGCCCCACATCCTCATCCAGCTCCAGACTACACAGGCCAAACCACTGTTCCAGAGCACACGTTAAACATGTACCCTCCTGCTCAGACACACTCTGAACAGAGTGCAGCCGACACAAATGCACAAACTGTCTCCGGCACAGCCACAGTAAGTCACAGTTTCAGCTATTTCTAAAGCAGTATGTTTCAAGTTACATGTGTATTTACTGTTAACGTTTATTCTTACGTTACACTTAATAGTTTTGCACTTCATTTGTGTTAGGATTACTCACCATTTCAAGGTTGAAAGTCTTTCAAAGTTTATTGTTGAACTTAGAGAATATAGTTCTGCTGCGTTTGGAGCCTCTTAGTAAGTGTGGAAGCTTTGTAGAATCTGTAGTTTCATTTTCTACAGTGTTAGACAGACAAAATGATTAATAGCAAGCTCATGAATCATATATTAAAGTTTGACTAAGTCCAATAGGGAAAAACATTGCAAAAGAGTGTTTGTAAGCATTCATTTGGAAACAAACAAACAAAAAAAACCCAAACAAAAAACCCAAACAAAAACAACAAACAAAAAAAAACCCCAACCAACCAACAACAAAAACCCCCAAAACAAATCAGACTCATTTTGGTTTTTTTAATGACCTCTGTATTTTTGACACTTCTGAGTAGTTTTTTATAGAAGTGTTCATTGAATGATACTGTATTGAAATTACTTGCGGAACTGTGTGAATGAGTATTGTGAAGTGCTGTCTGTAATGCTGTATTTTCTAGAGAGCTTGTTTGTGCAGCCTGTACCAAAGTTGTGTGTGGATCTGTGCTCAACGAAGCAGAAATTATAGACTTTTTCCTTCCATTTGATTTATAAATGAAGTTCTGAAATGTCATGAATTATGCAAGAGACTCCTTGGATGGCCCTACCTTGTAATTTAAGTCACAGATTTCACACATTGATAGTTTAGTGCTTCTGTCTTAATTCTAGACTGGGACACAGTATATCCAGTGCCAACAGCTGGCAGATTTCTGAGCCATCAACCACCTGCATTATGTGTAGGATCTAGCACAGAACAGACAGCACACTGCAATTTGACCATGCACTTGAAACATCTCTACTAGCTGTCCTCATCCTTGCTGCAACCATGCTCCATACCTCATCTTACCTCCCATTCATCCCCTGGCATATATCCAACCTGAAAAGTTTCACGCATTAAGGCAAGAGGAAAGGGAAAGCATGTTTCCTTAAATTAGTTGTTCTGAAGTTATCAACATGTCACTAATTTCTTTATATGGATATGAACAAGCAAGAAAAGCAATAGCAAAAGCACAAAAGGATATTTCTTGCTATTATCATGGAGATGTCCCTGTGAATTAATTACACAGTTTTGTGGTTTATGCAGTAAAATGTTTCAGTCCTTTTATTTTTGACTTGGTAACTTTTTATTGCCCTGATTGGCCCTTTACTCTAGTAGTGTGAGAAAGTTTAAGTTGAAGACCATCCTATTTATTTCATAGAATTACAGAACCATAGAATGTCCTGAGTTCGAAGGGACCCATAAGGATGATCGAGTCCAACTTGAAACAGATATTTGTATCTCATGGTATTCTTTGCAGCTCTGCAGTGTCTCCTTTTTTTCATCTCTTTGCTAAGGTATCTTCCTGGTTCTTTCCAGCTTTTAAAATTTTCTTCTGTAATCATTTTTGATTGTTGTCGAACTCTTGTCATATGCCACTGTCATCGGTTTAGAGTAGGAACCCTAAGCTGAATAGATACTCCAGAAGAGATTGGATATTGACTAAAAGTATAGTCTTTCCTACTGTCCCTGTCTCATTCTTTTTATATTCTACTATTTTGCTTGCTCTTTTGACAACTGCTGCACACTGAACAGTCCACTGTGATGCCCAGGTCAGCCTTTTCGTATTTTGAAACTGTTGGTCTGTTTGCCATTCAGTTCTGAAGTAAAAGACTGTCAGTGCTAAAATCAATAGTAAAACGCCTGTTGATGCGAGTAGGACAGGGGCTCATCCCTCATCATTTATTGCTTTCAATTTATCATGTTTCCTCACCCCTTTTTGACTTTTCAGTTTGAAGAAGTGTTCCTCTCTTTATCAGAAAAGTCAGATATGCATTTTTCCAACATCTTCCATGGCAAAGGCTGATGAAAAGAAATAACTGGGATTGTCTGCAATGCCCTTATCTTCTTCAAGTGCTCTATTCAAACCCAGTTCTAGCAAATCCAATGACTCCCTTGAAAGTTTCCTGCTTCTGATATATTAATATGCACTATTGTTATTTGTTTTTGTATTCTTTGTTATCTGCTCTCCTTATTTCCTTTTTGCCTTCCTAATATTCAACTTATATTCTACCTGTCATATGCTTTCTCCCTTCTGGTTCCACTCAGAGTGAACTTACATTCTCTGAAGAATTACACTGCAATTCCACTAACCTTTTGTATTTGGGGAGTATAGTATACTTATTTGCTTTTTTTATTATGGATCCTTTTCTTGCCTTCCTGTTTCCTTTCTTACAGAGGAATCCACATAACTTTTTGAAGTAGCTCCCATGCTGTTTATAAAGAATTGGATTTCCTTACTTTTGACTTCAGGGTATTTTTAGGAAAACTTTATTTTGTTTTGGTTTTTTTAAAAGATATTTTTTCTAAATTGCAATGTTATGTTGAAAGTCATGGATACTAACCCTCCCTGGAGAACAGTGCATTGAAAATACAAGTTTACAAGAAATGTGTATTTAGGGATCTACATTGTTCAAAGTAACCTTAATATTTAACATATTACTCACTAATTATTTTTACAAATTTACAGTCAAATATTGTTTACACAATTTAATTATTGGTACCTAGATCTAAAGTCTGTTATGCTGGTGTCTCATTAGCATTGCACTTAACACATTGAAGAGATATTATAAACAGTTATATGCAGATGGATCCCAGGCAGATTTGACATGGGCTTTGTAATATTATGAGGGTCCAGCTGTGTACATCTCTCTGTAGGTTTAATAATACATGTTTTTACCATGAAATAGAGCTTCAATAGCACACTGTCAACATTGTAACTCCATGTGGTCTTTATTGTTGAAGGAAAAAAAAATAGGTTTCTTTCCAGTTCCTGCTAGCTTTCTAAATAGTTGGTTTCCAGTCTTAAAGAATCATAGAATCATAGAGTGGTCTGGGTTGGAAGGGGCCTTAAAGATCCTCTGGTTCCAATCCCCATGCCATGGGCAGCGACACCTTCCATGAGACCAGGTTGCTCAAAGCCCCATCCAACCTCGCCTTGAACACTTCTAGGGACGGGGCATCCACAACTTCTCTGGGCAGCCTGTTCCAGTGCCTCACCACCCTCAGTGTGAAGAATTTCTTTCTTATATCTAATCTAAATCTACACTCTTTCAGTTTAAAGCCATTACCCCTTGTCCCATCACTACATGCCCCTGTATAAAGTCCCTCTCCAACTTTCTTGTAGGCCCCCTTCAGGTACTGGAAGACTGCTATAAGGTCTCCCCAGAGCCTTCTCTTCTCCAGGCTGAACAACCCCAACTCTTTCAGCCTGTCCTCATAGGAGAGGTGCTCCAGCCCTCTGATCATCTTCGTGGCCCTCCTCTGGACTCACTCCAACAGGTCCATGTCTTCCTTTTGTTGGGGGCCCCAGAGCTGAATGCAATACTCCAGGTGGGGTCTCACCAGAGCGGAGTCAAGGGGGAGACTCACCTCCCTTGACCTGCTGGTCACGCTTCTTTTGATGCAACCCAGGACGCAATTGGCTTTCTGGGCTGCACGCGCACATTGCCGGGTCATGCTGAGCTTCTTATCAACCAACACCCCCAAGTCCTTCTCCTCAAGCCTGCTCTCAACCCATTCTCCTGGCCAGCCTGTATTTGTGCTTGGGGTTGCCCCAACCCATGTACAGGACCTTGCACGTGGCCTTGTTGAACTTCATGAGGTTTGAACAGGCCCAACTCTCAAGCCTGTCAAGGTCCCTCTGGATGGCATCCCTTCCCCCAGCCTGTCAACCGCACCACACAGCTTCGTGTCATCAACAAACTTGCTGAGGGTGCACTCAGTCCCACTGCCCATGTTGCTGAGAAAGATGTTAAACAGCACCTGTCCCAATACTGACCCCGAGGAACATCACTTGTCCCTGGTTTCCACTTGGACATCAAGCTGTTGACCGCAACTCTTTGCAACCAACCAGCCAATTCCTTATCCACTGAGCGGTCCATCTGTCAAATCTGTGTCTCTCCAATTCAGACACAAGGATGTCACGCAGGACAGTGTCAAATGCTTTGCACAAGTCCAGGTAGATGATGTCAGTTGCTCTTCCCTTCTCTACTAACGCTGTAACCCCATTATAGAAGGCCACCAGATTTGTCAGGCACGATTTGCTCTTAGTGAAGCCATGTTGGCTGTCACCAGTCACCTCCTTATTTTCCATGTATCTTAGCATAGTTTCCAGGAGGATCTGCTCCATGACCTTGCTGGGCACAGAGGTGAGACTGACTGGCCTGTATTTTCCCCAGGTCTTCCTTTTTTCCATTTTTAAAAATGGGGGTTATGTTTCCTCTTTTCTAGTCAGTGGGAACTTCACCAGACTGTGATGACTTCTCAAATATGATGGATAGAGGCTTAGCAACTTCATCCACCAGTTCCCTCAGGGTCTGTGGATGCATCTCATCAGGTCCCACAGACTCGTGCACCTCCAGGTTCCTTAGATGGTCTTGAACCTGGTCTTCTCCTACAGTGGGCGGTTCTTCATTCTCCCAGTCCCTGCCTTTGCCTTCTGTGACTTGGGCAGTGTGGTTTGAGCACTTGCCAGCGAAGATAGAGGCAAAAAAGTCATTGAGTACCTCAGCCTTCTCCATATTCTGGGTAACCAGGTCTCCCATTTCCTTCCAGAGAGGGCCCACATTTTCCCTAGTCTTCCTTTTATCACTAACATACCTATAGATGCTTTTCTTGTTGCCATTGACATCCCTGGCCAGATTTAATTCTGTCAGGGCTTTAGCTTTCCTAACCTGATTCCTGGCTGCTTGGACAATTTCTCTGTATTCCTCCCAGGCTGCCTGTCCTTGCTTCCACCCTTCCTTTTCATGTTTGAGTTTGTCCAGGAGCTCCTTCTTCATCCATGCAGGCCTCCTGGCATTTTTTCCTGACTTCTTCTTTTTTGGGATGCATCGCTCCTGAGCTTGGAGGAGATGATCCTTAATTAACCAGCTTTCTTGGGCCCCTCTTCCCTCCAGGGCTTTATGCCATGGTACTCTACCAAGCAGATCCCTGAAGAGGCCAAAGTCTGCTCTCCTGAAGTCCAGGGTAGTGAGCTTGCTGTGCACCCTCGTTGCTGCTCTAAGGATCTTGAACTCCACCATTTCATGGTCACTGCAGGCAAGGCTGCTCTTGAGCTTCACATTCCCACCATCCCCTTCTTGTTGGTGAGAACCAGCTCTAGTGTAGCACCTCTCCTCCACTTGGTCTTCCTCATCGGGTGGCCTGTAGCAGACCCCCACTATAATGTCACCTGTCCCTGTCCTCCCCTTAATCCTGACCCATAAGCTCTCGGTCAGCTCTTCATCCATCCCCAGGCAGAGTTCCATGCACTCCAACTGGTCATTGATGTAAAGGGCGACACCCCCTCTTCGTCTCCCTGCCTATCCTTCCATTCTGACACTCCAGTCATAGGAGCCATCCCACCACGTCTCCGTGATGCCAGTAAGATCATACCCCTGCAGGCGTGTGCGTGTCTCCAACTCCTTTTGTTTATTCCTCATGCTACATGTGTTTGTATAGAGACATTTAAGTTGGGCCCCCGATGAAGCTGACTTACCAGCTGGAGTGCCTGGAATTCCTTTCTGCTACTCTTCAGGTGCTCTCCTGCTGGCCTGTGATCCTTCTCCAGGCTCTGGGCATCTATTGCTGGCACTGGCATCAAACTGGTAGGATTGGGATGGATTGAGGTTCCCCTACCCCGGCAACTTTAGTTTAAAGCCCTCTTCACCAGCTTGGCAAGCCTCTGACAGAAGATGCTCTTTCCCTCCTCTGACAGATGGACCCCATAAACCCTAGTAGACTGGGTTTCTCAAAGCGAGTCCCATGGTCTAAGTAGCCGAACCCCTGGCTGTGGCACCAGTCCTGTAACCATTTGTTGATTCGACAGATTCAACTGGCCCTTTCAAACCCCGTTCCTTTGACCGGGAGGATTGATGGAAAAACCACCTGCGCTCCAGAGTCCCTTGCCACCGCTCCCAGGGCTCTGTAATCTTTCTTGATTTTAAGTAAAATTGATGTGGGGACATAGTGGCATTTGTTTGGTATGTTCCAATATTTTTACATAGTTTCCTTTCAGTAAGCTGTATTATATGCATTTAAAAGAAGAATAATCAATTGATCAATCATTCACAAAAGAATACTGCTGTGATTAATGTAAACAAGCTATTGGAGGCAAGACCAATTTTTGAGTTTTCTTATTCATATGCATATTTATGTACATGTGAAGCTGGATATACCACTAAAAATAGATTTTAAAATTTTGAAATATGAGGCTAATAAACTGCAGGGCAATTACCTAATTTGTAGAACTACTGCCAGAAGTGACTTAACCTCATCAATGAAGGACATAATCCATGCTGAGGCTAGACACATACCCTGGCTTTCTCCGTGTGTCCCAGTTTCTTTCTTTTTGTCTGAAAGAATCATACACTGAAGCTAGAGCTCACATTGTGTCTAGTGCAACACCAATAAAAATATAAATAATAAAGGTAAAAATAAAAATGTAAAAAGGTTCCATGCAACTTCTCTTGAATCCTTTGCTGCAACACAGAATGTGTTCCTGGCCCAGCTGGAATCTGCAAATTGAACACGATTCCAATCATCAGTTTTATTACAGGTTTGCAATTTTGTGCACAGTAGAGTGCTATTATTGTAGAAAGTTTGTAGACTTGATTTCTTTATGAGTAGAATCTATAGGCTGTAGTAAAGGTTTCCTGTATTGTCTTTGGTCATTCAGACCCTTTTAAAATGGGTGTAAAATACTACCAAGCCAAAAAAGACAGTGCTTTAAACCGACTTTGGGTTGGTGTGGGACATTAATGAATATAGCCTTCCAGAATAGATAGTGTTTTCTATGTGCTATGAAAGCAGACAAATCTGATCAGAAGAGAAAGTATGCTTTTGTTTGATTAAAACTAAAATATGTTTGAGAACTTAATATGAAGGGATCCTTTTTTTTTTCCCTCTTGGATTTTACTTTTTATAACAAAACACTCCATGAACCCTTTCATACCTTGAGCTTCTCCAGGGAGCACGCATAATATGTGAATATAATACTCTGGGTATCTTCTGTCATTTGTAGCACTGACTTTCTGTGGACTTCCAACTGGCATCTACTGGATGGGCACCTACTCTGTCAAAAACCATGCCTTTTCCTTACACTTCTCTCTCAGTTTCATTCTGAAGTTCTTTTCAGTTAAGAAAGAACATTTTCTTGCTTGCTTTTGCTCAAAATGAGTAACAAGCACTTAAAAAATTGCAATTATGGAGTACAGAATGTTCTGGTACTGTTAAGATTTTACTTTTCTTCATGTTATGCTTAATTAATTTAAATATAATTTCATGAACATTCATTTAGCACTGAAAATTTGAGGTTAGAAATGCTTTTGTACTTCAAAAAAGTGTGTTTCCTAGTGAAAATTTTTAATATATTATTTTGATAATATTGTGTAAAACGGTATTCTGTTAGGGTAAGTATTGGCCATAAGAGGTGCTTAGAATATATGTATAGAGATTGCTAACTTTGTATTTTGATGCTATGAAACAGAAAATGTACAGGATGAAAGGGAATTAAATGTTTAAAGACAGGATAATTTAGCTGAAATAATATAAAATCATCTGTAGGTAATAAAATACTGTCAAAAGTTACTTTGAGTCTTCTCTGAATAATATGGTTTTCATCTTTTCGGATCAATATATTTGTTTAGCTTTAACCAAGGAAGTAGTCCATCTGAGTATATGCGTAATCAATACTCATCCAGTACTGGGCTATTTAAGTGCTGGTAGACTTTTGGAGTTGCATAGCATCAAATGTACTTTTAGTCTTTAACAAAAATAGAAAATTGCTTCTTTCAAGAAGGATGAATCAATGATAAGTGTATTACAAAGTTATGGTAGAAGTAACATGTCTGACGATTTTGCAGAATGGGTTTGAGTGTTACGTTAAATAGTTATGTATTTTAAAGGATTTTTAAGTAAGTCATCTGATCATTTTATGAAATACAAAATCACCTTTTACCTGCATACATATCTATATGCAAATATATATAATTCTGAGAGTAAAACCTGTTCAATTTTTGCCTTTGGTTTTTATGCATGACTTCTGTTAATGTCAGTGGGAGATGAGTACGTAAATACAAAGGGCGTTAACTGGGCCTGTGTAAGAAAGCAGGTAATAGCAAAGTAAATGTGGTTTCTCTAGTGTTTCCTATTTGATGTGTATTATACTAATGATGGAAGTAAGTATCATGGTCTGGTAAAAACTGAGTTTGTAATAATGCTCTGTGTTTTATGTATTTATGTGTGTGTATATAAAAAATATTCTGCTCTAAATTTAATTCTACTTTTGCATTAGAGAAAACTTGAGGTCATTGTACAGTCTTTCTGCCTTGGACTGTGACTTCACCAGACCAGGTTTCACAAGCTGAAGAGCCTTGTTAAGTTGTGCACTTGGACAGGAGTCGTTGAGGGAAAATGCAGTTTACTTGGAGGAGTATTGGTGATTCAGTGAATAGTGTTTTTCTGTCTAAGGTGGTTCTGAACCAATACCCAGTCTTGCATTAGTGGATGCAGTGCTGCTGAAGTCCTGTAGAAGATGTGTAGTGCAGAGGTGTGGGTTGTCTGTGATCATTGAAGATGATGAGGTATTTTTCTCATAACTCCTCTGTTTCAACTAAATTTCAGCTTGGTTACTACCAAAGTTCCTCCTGTAGCATCCACTGAACTTGATACTCTTCTGTGTTAAAATAATTGATATATTGGATACTAGATGTCTGTTGTTACAGTTGCCCTGCTTTACCTTGAAATTTTGTATATTCTTTGAGACATAATGGTTTGTAAGTTTGATGGTTTCTTTTCTCAGTTATGCCCAGGCTTGTGCATTCTTTAGTCATGTTGCAGAGGCCATCTTTTAATCTTTTCAAGGATTTGGGAAGGTTTAGTGGTACTCTGAACTGAAAAGTTTTTTGCCATGTTGAACTTGGTTGTTTTGGGGAAGAGGAAGATATACAACCTTTTTTGATTTTTTTTTTTTTTTTTAACTGACTCCTCTGTTGTGCTTTTTAATTATAATAAGAAAACTGGCAGTAGCAAGCATTTATAGTAAAGTGCTTTAGTGCATTGTCTAAGCCTGCAGGTGAGTATACTGTTACTACAGTTCTCTGCAACATATTTCTATATTTTATTAGCTCTTTTTCCTGCTCTGCTCTTTATGTAAGTTATTGGTGTGAGTGATTTATTTTTTCTTTCTTTCTTTTCTTCCTAATACTTCATTTTTCTCCTATTTCTCTCCTACTGTTTTATCCCCAGCCTGTCCATCTCCTGGGGGTGTGGGATACATTAGCTGTTTCAAGAAATTCTATTCCGTATTAAACAGGGGGCTATATCCTACTTGGTTTAGATGTGTCCCTCAATTGTTCTTATAACAGTGTGCCACTGAGGTAGAGATGTTTAAAACAAAGTTCTCTGTAATTTGGTGATTCATCCTGTTACTGTGGTTGTGCTTGTTAGCCTTGAGGTAAACTTCCTTGAAGTCCAACATACCAAGTATATGCATAGTGAGTGGGACAATTTTCAGTGCTGCTGAGCTCAGCTGGTGTTATCCTTGTCTCTGAATATTCTGCTTTTGCCTAGTAGGCTTTCATAGTGCACCTGGAATGCGGATCCTGGAACTGCCTCTTCTGGTTTGGGAAGAAAAAGTGACTGGCTTGCCTCTGTGTGTAGTTCTGTGTAGAAAGCATTCAGGGCAGAATTACAGTGCAGATAACCATGTCAATCATTTCTCTAAATAGTGGCACTCAGAGGACTGTGCCTCCCCCTGCAGAGGAGCTAGGAACTTTTCACCATGAAGTGGCTGTCTTGCAAGTCAGATTTCCCCATGGATATTTTTTTTTTCCAACTGCTATCAATGACCCAGTTTTTATTGTATTTCAGTTCCATATTTTTGTCTATAGATGTTTACCACCAGTGTGCTAGATAGCTGATAATACTTTGACAATTGTTACAGCACTGTTTATTCATCTAAATCATACCGTGCTGGTGTAGGCTATTGTATCAGCATGGTATGCTATTTCAGTTATACTACCTATTATATTTGGTCCCAAATGCTGCTTGAAAAAATATTTCAAGAGCTTGTTTCAAGACCACAAGTGCTTCTGAGCTGCAGAAGCAAGCAACCTGGTCCAGCTCCTACTCTATAGTGAAGAGATCAAAACTGACATCCCAAATAGATAACATAATGCTGTGCTGGTTTGGTGAGGCACAGTAATGACTTGTGATCATAGGCATTATTACTTCTAAGAGGCTTCCTTGCTGAGAGCCCTGCTTGCAACCTTTGTAACTATACCCCATGTGTATTTCTTTGCTTATGCTAAGGAATAGCAGGAACATATTGCTCACTTTAGCAGCGGTATTTGTCAGTGCATGCTCTAAAATATACTCTTCTCAAGGATACACAGAACCTTAACCCGACTGGTTTTTATGATAACGTTTATGAAGCACCTGTTTGTATACTTAATCATTTTGCTTGGTGAGAAGATAAGCACCTTTGTTACCTGTGTTGCTAAGTTAACTTAGGCTTTGCTCCCAGAAAGTACTTGTCATTTTGTGAATGGGTATCCAGTGTGAGGAGAGCAGCTGTTACCTGCCAGCTAGTTATGACACTGCATGCATATCAGCATGTCTTGTGTTCTTCTGGAATCTCAGTAACTGACCCTTGTGATTTAGATATCACCTCAGCTTCTTTTTCCTTTTGATTCTCATAGCAAGAAGGGATGTGACATTGAAAAAGAAGACATAAAAATGATTTTTCTGGGTTTTTGAGAGATATTGTGATTTTTAACTTCTTATGATTTTTGAGTACTTGAAATTGGTGAAGTAGTAAAGCTGAAGCTCCTCCCCAAAAAACATAAAAAAACCACCCAGGGATAAAGAGAGCAATTACACTCTGTCACCTCTAGTCATATTTGCTCAAATAAATTAGCTGAACACCATTGAATTACCCCCCTGAATGTTCATTGTGGGGCAGACTAAAAATTCTTAGATCACTTGAGCCAATTCCTAGATCATTCCAGCCAACTCTAAGGCAGATTTAATGCACAAAACATTGCAGAGGTCTTTTCAATCACATTGTCAACCAAAGATATAGTCATATTACTCCAACTTGAAAAGTTTCTTCTAAAAAGCATTACCAATTAATTTCTGATGTGCCAAGTTTAATTGACCAATTAAACAATTTAAGAGTTTCTTCCTGCTTGGCCCTGAAATAGTTAACAATATTGGGTTTTTTTAGTTTTCTTGTACTTTGTATTGTCTCTTGGGCCCTTTATTTCTCCGTACCAATTCTTTTATGTGTTAACATTATTGACTTTTTCTTCTCTCTATGCAGTCTAAGTAGCCATGGCATCCAAATGCTTTGGCTGTGCTTTGGGTTCTGAGGTATTGAGGAAAACAATTGTTGCACATTTTGCTGAATAAACTGAGCATAAATTTCAAAGCAGATCTTGGTATGATGAAATAGCTAATTACAACTTACTTTGTATTTGACCTTCTGCATCTTTGCTTCACATTTTAACATGGTAATTAAAATTGATCCTTAGGGGGAGGGGAATTTTTTTGTGAAAATTAGCTCTCATTTTCACTAAATACAGGAGTGGCTGTGCTAGGTTAGGTAAGACTAATGATGTTTTCCATTCTCTTGTAATTGGCATGCAAATGGTAGTTAATGGTTTGCAACTTCATCAGAAGTTGTCGATTCCTCCCTGCACCAACTCTTTGTAATTGCGGTATAAACTTATATATTGCGTGGAGTACTTTGTGCAACAGCATGAGGAGAATAACTTCTTGGTTAACCGGCAACATCCTTAGGTCCTTGCTTGCAAGAAACTGGCTCTCCATTAGAGAGGTCAGAACAGTCAGGTAGCACGGGTAGATGGAAAACTAACAAGGCTTGTAGTTAAAAGGTATGAACATCGTTTGGACTGGCTTCCTCTTTTCTTCCTTAAATCATAAGGCTGAATTTCTATTCATGTGACAGTCTTTGCCCAGGGTTACACAAGAGCTAAACTTACTGTCCTGCATGACTACATGTGGGTCTCATTTAAGGATGGCTTAGTGTCTTACCCCACAAGCCAACCCTGAAAATATTTTTTTCAAATCCTGTTTATACTCTCAAGTTTACATTCCTTTCCCACACACCTATCTCTTCAGCTTTCCCACACACCCACCTACCTACCCACAGAATTAGTTTAATTAAGTGTTACTCATGTGCAGGCTTACTTACTACTTCTCCCTGCTTAATCTGTTCCCTTTCTAGGGTCAGTATGAAATACTGACTTGATTCAAACATTTAACTTTGCTGTCCATCAACATTAGAAAGACAGTAGTGAGGCATGTTGATCTGTCTTGGCTTAACGTGCAAGCAGTTGAATCCATCTGTAAGTTTGAAGCTGCTTTATGGTCTACCAGTGACGTGACAGGTGAAATACACATTACAGGCAGAAGCAGACAGAGGACAATTTTCTTATTAACTAGATATGCATTCAGGAAATGGTTAGAAGTTCTTCCTTTCAGTCTTTACTGGAAAAGGAATTAGAATGAACTAATAGTCTAGCACGTACATCATGCTGTGTTTGGTCTTTCTGTGATATGAAGAAAGATTTGGGTGGTCATTTTAAATTGCACAGATATAGACATTAAATGGCCAATGATTTATTAATTAATTGTAGAAATAGGTAGAAATTCCAGATGAAGGGATAAGTAAGAGAGTAACCTGTTTTAGTTCTGTCTTGAATTAATCCTACATATAGATGGCAATTTCTTTACAAAAGTGTGACATGGAAATAATAATCTGCATGTCAAGATACTTCCTGCAATTTGAGAAAGACCAGAATAGTGGGTTTTTTTCTGTCCTGGTTCTACTGGAAGATAACAATGCAGTTAGGAGGTCCATTCAGGCCATTAGGCTATGGGAGATGGACTTTGGCTATGAAAGCATGAATACCTTTGTACTGTAAGCTGCAGGTAAGTTATGTTTAAAACTATTAGTAGGAACATAAGATAACTGCCTTAGTGAATCTGAACTTAGTATATCATTTAATGATTTTAATATGAACATCACTGTTTAAATAAAACTTTTTCTTACTGTTCTTATTACTATGCTTTTCTGATTTCTATTAAAAACAAAATGTTTTAAAATAGATTTATAACATCAATAAATTAGAATAATAATACATGCACAGATGAGTATCTTTAATTTAAAAATTCAGGTACTCTTAAAAATAAATTTACTCTTGCCGTTCTAGGTTTTGTTCCCAGTTCAGACAGTTTGTACTTTACAGTTGCATGTTGTAGCTAGACACTATTTAAAATAATGTACGCATTTGATAATAAATTTATTAAAATATGCATTTACAGTAGAATCCCTCTACCAAAATGTTACATGCAGTTCTTCCCCAGCAAAAGAAAAACCCCTGTTCTGTTCCTCTTTGTGTGAAACCTACTTAGTTGCTCTGTATAAAGTTGAGATTCTTTCATGTTGATATGTGAGCAGTTGCTAACCTGAAAAAAGGTAGTGTCAGCTGATTAAAGTATAACTTGATCTCACTGGAGTTGGTTTTTTTGACATATTGAGTAGTTGCCATGTGCTTTGTGCTTTTTACTTATGTGATTAAAGATGAACATTTAGTTACTTTGTTGGCACTGTAGGGATAGAGGGCAAATATTTCCTTATATAATGAGAAGGTTTTATATACATATATAAAATAATTGCTAATTTTTAAAAAAGAATTGCATAAATGCAAAACCTGCCTCTCCTTTTGCTTGCTTCTTGCCTGCTTTTAATCTTTGTGTTAATTTTAGTTGTTTTGTCTTCCTTTTAATCTTTACAACACTTCCCTTTTTATAATCTTCCTCTGGTTTTCCTTTTATGTTATTTTTCAATATGTCTGCTTTGTCTCCACTTCCTGTTTCTTCCCAATTTTTGCTTATTCCAAGATTATCTAGTAGTTAACTTTCATTTCTGTCCCCCAGTAGGATTTACAAAGCCAGCTACCATTGGTTTTACTGTGGTATGGGGAGAATATGTAATACTCTGAAGGGAATATATAGTTGATGTGAAGAACATACACAAATTCTCTGTTATTTCTCTATATAGGTTGCTGCCTCTTGCTGGTCCTAGATCCTTTTTCAGATGGTATCCCATGCAGTTGTGTTGCAGTATCAGCATATCGTACTGCCTTTTTTGATTTAGAAAAGCCTCTCAAGGGCATTCTAAGAGAGACCCTTCAGGCCATCTACAACTCTTGCTTGAAGGGGCTTTCTGCATTTGCTTTTCCAATGGAGAGACCTCTTTAAATCTCACCCATTGAAACAGTTGGCACTGCCATTGACCTTCTTTTCCCTTTTTGGGAACTGCCTCTGAACTATAGTCAGAGTCTTATCCTAGTATACAAATTCTGAGATGCCTACTTAAAATCCATCCCAAATGGCAGGAGAATGTTTAAGTACTCTTCAGGTCTTTCACAGCCGCAGCAATCAGTTCTGTAAAAGTGCTTGTGAGAATGGGGTGATTAAAGAGCACCCCTGTGGCAGCTTCTTATCAGCCTCTGCCACGAGGTATAGTAACACCTCCAGGTGTGGTAGACAAAGAACATGAAACTCTCTATCGATGGAACAGAGGACTTCAAAGATTGTTTGCCATTGAGGACATCTCAATCTTTATATATTGACTGACTGCAGATTCTGTAGTAAGACAGACACTGCCTCCCAGCTTCCTTATAGTAAGAATGGAGTGTTTCTCTTGCTGTGTTTTTTTGCTCTGGATTGTAATTAGAATACTTTTATTCTCTGAGTTGTAAAAGAAAAATAAAAGCAGCAGAACACCTTCTGATTCAATCAAAAGAGAAGAGAAAAGCGTGATTACAATTGGGAAGTCTTTTCTATGCCTGTGGTTTTTTGTTGCTGTTATAAAATTGCGTCAAAAGATGTCAACTATTTAATTTAATAAGGATTCACATAAGTTCCAGCTGTTCCAAAATAGTATCTAAATATTTGATTTGAAAACAATATGTGTACCAACACTGCAATGTACTGCAGGCATGATCACCCAGCTATCCAGAAAGATCTAAGTCTGTCTGTGCTGATTAGTGTTTGAAGATGAAGCTTCTGTAGTGGTAGCTTCAGTTAATATAAGATCTTGTTGGTTATAAGCACATAATGTGTGAGATAAGAGATGTCTACAAAACTGAATGGAAACTATATACATTTACTATTTTCAGGTTACAATAATGCTGGGACTCCTAATTTTGCTTTTCATAATGACATGGGATATATTTTGTAATATGCTTATATTACAAAAAATATTATCTTATTGCTGCCCTTATTTAAAGAGATTTATTGACAAAAATATAGTTATAAAATGTCAGTTTACTTAAAATATTTGAAAGTATTAATCTTAACATGAAATTATGTTCAAAAAGAAATTCTATGGTTTTTCACTTGCATCGAGGGAAAATTAATAGTTTAGGTGAGAGACATTTGCTTTTAACTTGTGCATTTACTTGCAAATGTAGCAATCCTATTGCCTATCTGCTCAGAATCCTTATTCTTTTGGCTCTAGGGGTATGGAAATACACAGGTTGTGCTGAGAAATATAGTTTCTTGTGGACACATTCCCTCCCCTTCATTTCCTTTCCTACGTAGTTTTCAAGTACATTGTTACCAAATTTAATGAAACAGATGCCAAGTTTCACCTCTGAATATTTGTATTTCCTTGTTCTCATACATAAGCTCTTCCTTTTTCTCTTTAAAGAAAAACTGGCAGGGACAGGTGGCAAACTGTCCTAACCTGGAGCAGGAGAAATAGTGGAGCTTTGTTATTTATATATGAATGTCACTTTTTTCTCTTTTTAGTACAGTATGTGTTCTAGTTTTGACAGTGTGTTTGGGAAAAAAAATATTAGATGGTGTTAAAAAGTAAAGGATATAAAAGAGAAATAAAAATCAGATACAAAGGTAGATTTTAAGCAAATTTAAAAACTTTTATAGTAATCTCTTAAAGCAATGAGTTTAAAATACATTACAGTTAGTGAATTTTTTAGGAAGCTTGCTTAAATTCCTGGGTTTTTAGAATTTCTTTTTCATTTACAAAAATAAAAAAATTAAAATTTGGAGGCATAAACATGTTTGTAAGGTAGACATTGAATCATTTCTAATGCATGAACATTGTTTGCTTCTCATGAGCAGGTGACACTATATCCCAGTAAATTTGCACCATGGTACATAGTACTTCAGTGAGGTTTTAAGCTCAGAGGTAAATCTTGCAAGCACTTATAACTGAAAGGGTTGTGTACAGGTGTTCCTAATAATCAAATAGAACTTCTTACAAAGTTCTTAGATTCAGGAATAAGTACCTGCATGGCAGGATCCTGAGTTTATGCAGAGCTGCTGGATAGTTGTGTTTGAATATGCTTTTATTATTATGATATTTGTCTTTAATACAAGCTGATGGGTGACATTTTATCTGAGTTGTAGATATTAATTGAGACATTAAGCTTGTGCTGAAATGTTCAGTACCTGCTGGTATGCACAAAGATATTCAATACTGGCTACTATTAGGGCTATTTAAAAATTTGTTTTGAAGGTAATCTTTAGCATATGCTTGTCATTATAAAGCTTTGGAACACTGCAGGCTCCACTCATTGTAAAATTGCTGAAGTTAACATACAGACTGGCAGTATATGTACTTGTGAAATGGCTCATGCATGCAATAAAAGCTCTTTCACACCAGTATAAAATGTTGCTATTGGCTTCTTCCTATCTCTAGCAAGCATTTCCAATTTTAGAATTTTCTTCCTCTCATTTTTGAGCTAGGCTCCCTCTTTTCATTTTTTTCCCCACTGAGTTGAAAGTGTTGCAGATCCATTTCTTTTATCTCTCTGTTCTGTCTTGAAAGAAACTTGCAGCCATTTCCCATGTTACTTTTCTTTTTGTATGTAGAGCAAAGTCAACTTTCCAAAGATTCTGATGTGTTTCATAGACAAAACATGTTCAATCAAAGGTACTAGTGTCTGAATCACTGATTCTGTTCTGGGCTTTCTAATGGAAAGAGCCAAGATTTTTCTTTTTTTATTATTATTGTTACAGCAAGAGATACTTCTGTTTTCAACACAGGTGTGGTTTTTTGCATTTTTTTTTCTTTTTGTTGTTTTTTTTTTTTAAATACATATTTTCAGGACAGCAAATTTACTATATCTCATGTGTCCACCTTAGCCCAAAGTATCTAATTTTTCTGCCTGGAACTTTTATCCAGATGCAATCTGAGGACTTGGGATATTTCTCTGGAGTTTTTCAAAGTTAAGATTCCCAAATAGATTATTACATGCCTAGAAATGTAGCATATACTTACTGTGTGCTAGATGATATAGATGATATTAATAATCCTAACTATGCATGTGTAGCAAGTCTTGTCTGTAATAAAAATAAGTCAATTGGTATGTCACATTTCTGACTGAGAAATGTGGTGGCCCTACTAGTCATGTACGCCCTGGCCACCCACTATATAAAATTGCTTTCTACTGTCATCAGCTGTTTGATATCTCTATAGGCAATCTTTTCAGGTAGCAAACTGAATCTAGTCTCAGTATCTCCAGTTTCCTTAACTAAACACTCACAATGTATTGGCTGAAATTTGAGTAGCTTTCTAATTCACTGAATTATTGATTTGACATGCTGATTTGACATCTTTTAGAAACTAATCACTTAGACCTGCTAAGGTTAGAACGAGCTAGATAGCGTAATTTAGGAGCCTGGTATTTTTTATTTTGCTTGGATTTACTATGTCCTATGCTTTTTAGCCTTTTGCCTTCAGTGAGAAGGAAAGAGGGCTCATATTCTTGAATATTCAAATTTTATATTTTCATCTATCTATCTATCAATTTATCTATGTTTTCTTCCATGAAGAATGGTACTTTGTCTTTACTACAAGTAAAAGGAGACTTTTTGGTTCAGCATAGAGTTAGTCATTACTTAAGACAATCACAGGAAGTTTACTGCATGTGTAGCAAAATTATTCCACAGGTATCAGAGAAATCATTTGAGTTTCGACTAGACCCGAATCTGGTTTACAATTTACAGTTTAATGAGCATTACAAGTGTATTCCATTCTCTTCTGGAAAGCTGTGTGCCCTCAGGTGTATGTTCTTGCTGCTGTGACTGAAAAGAGGGGAACGAGGCTGGCTGGTGGCATGTTTGTTGAAGTTTGTTGCCCCTCAACAAACCGTACATTTACTACAAGGAGTTGTTCTTGATCATACTTTTCAGGTGAAGAAATAGGAATTAACTAGGAAATCCCTGAGATTTAGTTGAAAGTACTAATCCTTTGGGGATGCTTTGTAACACCTTGCCCTACTGATCAAATGCAGCAATCAAATGAGGTATTTGCTCAGCAGTTTTCAGTAAGAGTAGATATTTCATGCCAAATGTTATTTACATTATTTACAGGTGGGCTCTTTGGTAAGTTGAATAGTGCCCAGGTGATAAATTTGTTGCTGTCACATTTGCTAAAATACCTTTATACATTGACCTTCTGGTGGTAAGGCTTGTGAAAATAATATCCTAGTGCATATTTAGGCCAATTTGTTCACTAAGCGCTTTAAGTGCTTATGAGGGCTTGAAGAGGTTTTTTTTATTTGTTTGCTTCAGTCTTCTCTCTGTAGTCATGTATTCACTGTCCACTCTCCTGTATAATAAAGGCTGAGTGGAAAATACACAAAATATCTGATGCTGATGTTAATGCTGCAGGAGTATAACATGGGGGTTCAGTGTTGCACTGTACAAGCTTGTTGGTGCTGATGAATCACCTTGCCACAGAGATGTAACCAATGTTATGAAAGCTTACTGTGTTTTTTTTCCTCATAGAGATGTCACTGTGACTGAAGGAGGATGTATGACATGCTGTGTTACTGCCTTAGGACCAGAATGTGTTGTCTGCTTTGGTGCAGCTGAGGGACTAAGGGGTTTACATTACTAGCAGTTTGTCAGGGTACAAGGCTATCTATTGGTGCATATAGGGCTGCTCTAATGATGAACTCAAATGATAAAGGCATTTAGATTTGGAGTGGACTATAAGACTGAGATATTTCTGAATGTGATGCTACTGTTTTAACCTAATGTGATTATTTCTTTCCTGTTGATTTTAGAGGATGATCCCCTCCAAGCATCTCATGAAAAAATTGATTTCATCCTTGTGACCATTTTGTGAGATTTTCTTGAATTGTAATTATTGTTTTTTCCACTTTTGCAGAGGAGGAACTAGGGTACAAGTAGTTTAAATAACCTGCCAGAGGCAAATCTGTTACAAAACAGATTGCAGCAGCTGGCTGTCCTGAGCCCAAGTGTCTATAAGCGAGAGATAGTCTTTTTCCCATAACAACAGAATGCTGTTGCCGAATTTCATTTTGAACTGGTGTGTTCTTTTGGAGCATTGAGCGTTGCATAGATCACAGTCTGAGCTTGATTTGTGTGAATACTATGTTTCAGGTGTATGAATAACAAAAAAAGCTGGTAAGATACTCTCTTACTTAGGAAATATGTATGTTTTTTAAAAAAAGGCAAAACTCTACAGCTTGGTTTAACTTTCAGACATACCATGCAGACCACGTGAAGCTAACCTCTCTTCATCCACCTGCACCCCCCACCTTGTGATATGTGATGAGGGTAGGGTCATTGTGTGTGGTAGCATCTAGCAAGATGCATCTGCTCCTTTCCTTTGGCATAGTTTCCAGCTCTCATCGACAGAGGAATAGGATTGAGAAGTCAAAGATGGGGCATGAAATTATATGAGGAACATGACTGCCGCCAGGATCATGGCAAAGGTCAGGCGGCAAGGGTTTCAAACTCCCTGTAGCATGCTAAATATGAAGGCATTCTGCTGTGTTATTTAGCTTTAAAAATACGGGGACCTGTGGCTGTGAAGAGAGAGGGAGACTGAAAATTGGCCTTTGACTTACTGGGTTGTTGAGTTTAAAACCTACACTGCAAAGTCTTGAGAAAGCTGCAAGAAGGATGGCAGGAAAGCGCAATATGGACAAGGAGCATGACTGGAAGGGGGGTCGACTGGCAGCATCTTGTTGGTGGAGGACACTGTAGAGAGCAAAGCACCTCAGCAACTCCTTAATCTATTCCATCTGTAACAGTTATTTATGTTTGGGGTTTTTTTTCTGCAACAAATGCAGCAGGCAAGGCCAATAGTAATCTGTATCTCAGTATGATTACCAGCAAGCAGAAATCCCTCAGAGGCTGAGACTGAATTCTTGTTCTTTCAACAATTGTCTCTGCATAAGTGTGCAGAAGATGGTAACAGAGCAGCAGATACCCTTTTTCCCTTCCTGTGGCATTTTTCCCTATAGTCTTCCTTTCCTTTCCTTTTTCATTTCTTTCTTTTTATTTTCTTTTTTCTTTTTGCCATCACTAAGGTGCCTGTGAATAGGAGGATAATGCCTTACCCTGCCACACACCCCCAATAGAGAGCAAAGAAATGACAGGTTTAGACAGGCATTGTTTCTCTTGAAGATATGCTCAGCTTATGCAATGGTGTTTGTAACCCATAAATTTTATGAGAATGTCTGTAAGCTTACAATTTTGCCTTCCTCATGGTAGGTTTCAATACCTCACATTTCATACTGATTTGCCAGGAAAAATATTTGCAAATAACCCTGTGTTTGTGCAATATTTGTACAATACATTAAACTGCAGGTTTTTTCTCAAATGTGACTATGCATATGGCATGGGGACAATTAACACAACATACATACTGCCTGAATTGCTATATTTTGTGGAGTTTTTTTTTGTTAAATACAGGGCATGATATGTAGTTGCAGAATCTATGACCTCAGAATTGCAATGATTCTTGTACCTGGAGTACTTCCATGTATTGTTTTGCTATGATATGCTGTTGAATATTGCAGAAAACACAACAAATATATTTGCTGTTCCTAAAAAATTCTTATTTTATTTTAGAATAAAATTTACATGAGAAGGTTTTCACGTTGGTGTGAGACCATATATAAGGCATTTGGCAATTTTGTGACTAGTCATTTTCATGGATAGCGGAAAATTAGTTTTACTTTGCATTAATGTTTTTGTTAAAAATAGGGACTGTATACCAAAGTGATTTTAAATTCAGACAAAAAGAAATTATAGATGTTCCTAAACAATGATAGCTAAAATACAGTGCTGTATATGAGCTTTCAGTTTGATAAATACTTACTTATGAGGTCATAAATACTTGAGGTACGAAAGGTTAATGTAGTGTGAAAGGCTGTAAAACACAGCGAGCAACCTGCTAGATCATAATGATGCATTAGTACCTTTCAGTATGAATGCTAGAGGTTATAAAATCTTTGTGTTTAATTTATTCTGTAATACAAGAATGTAAAGCCAGAGTATCTTCACTGTGTAGTTGTACTTATCTTTTTATATTTATTTCTCTATGTAAAAAAAAAAGGCTCTCAGCTGCTTCTAAGTGCCCATTGACTGAAAATGATAAAAAACTCTTTTTCACTAATATAATTTCTGAAGAGCATATGTCATAGGTGTTGTCTGTGTACTCAAAGTAATAAAATAAAGTAATACTTGGTGATTTTTTGCCTTCTGTGTATTAATAAGTTTCCATGAGATAAAGTAAGGAATAATGCATACAGGAAACAAAAGTGGTATAAATTCTGTAAAGCAGTAATGAAATTTACCTTTGATGAGAAAGAAATACAGTGCTAAATCCACAAAGTGAGCATTTACTGAATAATAAAATTGACTTTATCGTAATAAACTATAGTATTTCTCAGTCCTAGAAGTCTTCTGCAGTTTATAGTTGTCTCCAATATGCTGATGCAGCTAATATTTCTCATTTAATATCTATCTCTCTGAAGTGTTAATTTTCATGCTTTGGTGATCATTGCTTTTTACTGAAGCAAATTACTTTCTCTTACTCCTATATCAGAGTTTATGACAGATTAGGATAATTTTACTGTAATTAATCTTTTGAGTCAGTCCCACTCTTTTCAGTGAAGTGCCATGTCTTGGCCAGGCTAAATTGAAGCAGTTAATAAAATCTGGAATCAAATACCAAAAACTTTTATTTGCAGACTGTTGATACTTGCTTTCAGCCTTCTCTGCTCTCTAGTTACAAAAGAAGTATTTTATTGTCTCAAAGAAGTACACCTGTATCTGGGGCATATTCAATAGTTTTGAGGAATTAAACAAGAAAAATGTCTATGGGAAAATATTTGATATAGATACATCCATCTCCTAATGCAGAAGCCTGGTTATTTTTTTGCTATTATTATTAGATGTTGAAAATCAACATATTCTGTTCTTATTAAGATACAATTTAAAAGTTGATAGTGTTTGGATTGTGCAAATATATCTTTGGTAGATCTCAGTAGATTATTATGTTTAGTTTAAGACTATATTTAAATTTGCAAAGAACACTGCAAACAGTTTCTGCTCTGACAGAATTAGCACAGAATACCTGTGAGAGAACAGAAAGTGAAACACACATTTTGTAAAAGCCTCCATAACATCTCTGGAAATAGTGTATTTCTTAACAAATTTTGAGATGGTTTATTTTATTTTGGGACAATTGGTCAAGCTGGAAATCCAAATAACAAAACCCCAGTAGGCCAGTATATCAAATTATGGATATATGACTCATATTGGCAAATGCCGCTTTGTATTACAAAATACAGGATTTTGATGATAACACAAAAAAGTATTACATATTACCAACTCATACTTCTATATTAGGTTATGAGGCTTCCTGTATCATACTTCTGAGCAGAAACTTAGTTTGTTTATTTTGTTTGTTAGGTTTTTTTTGCTATAATATTCTCAGAGTTTGCATTACATTAAAGCAACCACAGCTGATCAGTCATTCTCATTGACTAGCTATACTTCAGTAGTGCCTCTTCCTTTTTTTTTTTTTTTTTGAATTAAATATCCTCCTCATGCTACAGTAATCATGGATATTCTTAATAGAATTGCATGGTGGAACTTAATTAACCTTTTCTTCTTCCTTTTTATTTAAAGGAAATTTGAAAAAAATCAATGGCGTGGTTTCTAATTTAATGCCTGCACCCCACAATGTCTATTAGAGGCTCTTCACATGAGTAAGTCAGGTGAGACAGAACTGCTCATCTTTAGCTTACAATTCATTTTCTTTCAGCTGAAATGTTCACCTGACGTTCTAACCGGGAAAGAGTAAGATTCCTGAGTATATGTGTTAATAAATATATGTTCTTCATGAATGTATGTAATCTCATAACTGCAGTCATTAAAAGATTTTGGATGGTTATGCAAATAACTGAAGGAATTTCAGATCATACCTACCACTTGTCAGTCGTATTTTTTGACCTGCTTTTCTTTCTTTCATTTTGTAAATAATAATTAAAAATGTTTGTGATACTTTTTCTCTAGCTATTGAGTGGTCAAGAGATGCACAGTATTCTGGAGCAGATCAATTCTTTACTGAGATGGCAATGAGCAAGACAATAAAGGTTATAATTTACAATTCTAGTTGTGAATCCAGTTCCAGAAGTCTGACAAAGAGCTATTTGACAGTATTTGCTTTAGAAGTAGAGGAAGGGGGAGGTGTTACAAAAGTCGATGATACTAAATGTAAATGCAATTCATGCCATATTTCTGTAAGCGATTCTTTTATCTTTCTCTGGATGAAGTCAGTTTAAGTATTCTCAGTTTATTATATTACTAAATGAGTTTTACTCCCAATAGCTGTTAATTATTGCCATAACTTCTTCTCATATTAATGTCTAAGTTCCACTCATAAAAAGAAGATTCTTAGCTCATCCTGAATAAAGTCTTTCTTTATAGGGTAACACACATACACACACACACCCCGCCCTGCAATTTCCTTACATTCCTGAAGTATGGTATATGCAGTGTAGGCTTGGTTGTCAAACTGATTGACCAAACCTTTTTTTCTTTAAAAAGTGGTAAATGCAGTAAGAGTACAAAGTAGAATGAAAATTCCATACCTAGAAAAGAATAAAAAAGAACCATGAAATGGTTTCTTTTGAGTATATTTTAGATTACCAAATGTTTTCTATAACAACATTGAAGCCAAGTGTACTTGGATGTCCCTAAATCGCTGAAGAAATGCAAAATCTGTTAGGCTGAGATTTTATACAAGTTAGGGTGACAAGCTCAGGTTTAGAAGCAGGATTAAAAAATAAAACTGAAAAATATTTTTTTTTCCCCCCTTTTTCTAGTTTCAGTGCACTAACCTACACAGATGGTTGGCTTGTAATGATTGGAGGGGCTTTCTTTTGCAAGAGACGTTTGAAGTATAATGAAATAAATGGAAAAATAATTCCTTAAGTTTTGTGAAAGACTGATGTTGGGATATCAGAAACTGGCATTATTCCCACAGAGGGATGTGGCTGATAAGCTGACTATGGTGAACATCTGGCAATACTATCCTTTTGTTAGTTTTTCTTAAGTTATGTTCATTCTTCCTTTCTATTAGCAGGAAATAATAAAGCAGATTTTAGTTACAGTTCAAGAAGTCTGGTAGGCATTACACCTTACAGTTACTGATATGTGAAATGAAGTGTGTATAGGGAGACTTCAGTTGTGTTACACAGGTTCAGGATAAATAGTGGAGAGAACACTGTAATACAGAAAGAGGAAGAATCTTAAGAACTAACAAATGATGCAGTAATCATGATTGCACAACAAAGAAATCGATAAATAATATTTATTTATTTATTCACATAGTTATACTATTATACTGTATACTATATATGTAAAGAAAATGTGCAAGAGAGGAATATGGAATCTTAGATATACAAGTGAGATTTAAGGGGGAAGAGTGTAACTATGTAAATCAATGCACAATGGGGAAAGTGATTATGCTGGAGTACCTTCTTGTAACATATTAATCCTTCCTCTCTGAAGAGAGTCTTGTTTATTTAGTTATGGCCATCAGATGCTAAGTGTTGTAGAACAGTGATGGGAAAAGGTGATGTACAGTTGTCTTTTGTCAGCAGTGTGTTTACATAATGTTTATTCTGCTGCACTTTCAAGCGAAGGTGTTAAGGCTTGCATTTTTCTGTGTCAAAGAGTTTGTTTTGCTTTTGCACAAAGTCATTGAAAACATGGTTCTCAGTGTGTATGGGATACTTTGTATACCTCAGAATGTATCTGGACACACTTAGTATATCTGTAATATTCCTGTAAGATCATTGTGAAGATTAACAAGCGGTACAAATTTTGCCCACTTTTTAGTATTGTGAGGATTTGCATAAAGTACTCAGCATGGCAGTAGAAGAGGAAAGAGGGATGTCCTGATTTTATTTTTTTAATAATTTTTTTTTTTTTAAAATACAGTGCATGCAAGACCCCCTAACAGATGTAGGTGAAGTATGTTGTGGAAGTTATGTGTTCCAAGACAGCTAAGTACTCTTATGAAATAACATACGTTTGGCATATATGACGGAGGAAGGAGTGAAAAGCCATGTCTTTACAAATGCATAAATATATGTAGCATAAAAACAAATAGGAATTAACTAAATAATAACTTCACCTGTACTTAGAAAAAGGATATACAGAATATTTTAAAAGGTAATCCTGGCATATTTCAGAAAGATCACATTCCGTCTTGGGTTAATGGAGAGAACTTTTTTTGAGGAGGGAGCTTTGCTGAATAGTTGTCTTTTTAGAGAGAGTTTCTTGCATCTTTTGAAGTAATTCATGTCAGATGATTACATTTGTGAGGCCTGATATTTGAAACAATACTTTTTCAGAAGAAGTAGTGTGTGCAGAGAATGCAGGATTGGCCCAGATAATTGCAGTGAACAACTCAGAGCTGTGGCTGATATTTTTAGAATTTTTTGTTGTATGGGTTGTTCCATGTAAGTAACAACTAAACTGTTTTTTTATCTCACTTGTTTAGACTAAAGTTCTGTTTGAAAATTAACTCCAAATCTTATCATTATTGTGTTACATTATTAATGCATCAATGATATCAATAGCAAGTATTTTGTTCACTTAGTAAATTAGTTTTTTCAGAGGTGATGTGGCTTAGAAACTACATGTTGTATTCTTTTTCTTCATATGCAACTGCAACAGATTTGTGAACCAAGTGAGCTAAACTTGAGCAGCATTCTCAATACTGTAAGGCTGGGCAGGTGCAAATGAAGAATAATCAAAAGAAAGTGGATTTACATCATTGAATTGGAGGGCATAAATTTGCTCTGTAGAAACTTTATTGTTGATGACAGTTTTCAAAATAAAAGAATCCACTTAAGGCAATACTGTTAAATTAAAAACAAAAGCATATTGATTACAGTGAGCAACTATGAATCAGAAAAGGAGAACCAGTCTGTTACATAAGAATAAAATGCATATATGTACTTAATTTGCAGAACACAAGAGCACTGATTTATGTCAAGCAGGAAATTTTTACCCATCCAAATGAAGACTTTTTTCCCACTCCCTTTTTAGCTCTTCTTCCTTTGCATGTAGTTTTGTTACGATATTCTGACATCAGCCTTTATGAATTGATCCGTGTCAGGGCCCTGAGGGCACTACTAGACCTTACTGGCCCTGTTCAGCCTCCCCTGGGCTTCCTAGTGCATTCCCTCCCATGGCCCACAAGCTTCATTTCAGTCCAGCCCAGGGCCCCCGGCCCCTGCCCCAGTGACAGTGTAGGAGCACTGGTCTGCAGCTCAGCTGCAGCCCTGCCCTGCCTGGCAATGGGTCCTGCTGAACTGGACTCTGACCTGCTGATTGATTTGCTCTGTCCTGCTCTGACCTCACATCTGCCCCATCACTGTGTACCTGCCTCCTCATCACTGGGCTGTGTCCAAGTCTGATTATCATCACTAGACCTGACCTTGATTTGCTGACAAATCAAGCAGGACCAGCTAGAGTAGGTTGCTCAGGACTGTGTCCAGTTGGATGTTGCATACCTCTGAGGATGGAGCTCCACAAGCTCTCTGGGAAATTTGTTCTAGTGTTACATCACTCACACAGGAAATTTTTTTCCCCACCATCTAAACAGAATGTCCTGTACTTCACCTTTTGCCCACTGCCTCTTGTCTTGCCACTGAGCACCACTGACAACAGTTTAGCTCCTTCATCTTTACTCCCTGCCATCAGGTATTTATGCACATTGATAAGACTCCTCCAACATCCTGTTAGATGAAAATAGGTATATCTTGGCCGAGGAATTTCTGGCTGCTATGCTTGAGGATGAACAAGGGGAGAGGTCTGTTGGCAAGCTTGTTGTGAGAAATAAGGGAAGATAGGAAATAGCTGTAAACTCTCAGTGCCAACTCTCCTGATTCAAAGGTTGCTATTAGAGAATGTTTTCTTCGTCCTCTTCCTTGAGAACTTCTCTTTTCCAGGAAAGGAAAACCTGATTTCAAGGGGGTCTGAGTTCTGTTTCTACTTTTTCAATAGATGTTTCCTTAAACTTGAGTATCAGTAATCAAAGTTGTTGCCCAATTCTGTAGTAAAAGCTGCATTGGTGAAGCTCTGTAACAAGCAGCATTTGTATGATCAAGCAGAATTCACCAAAAGATTAGCATTCACAGCTAGATTTGAATTGGTGGTTTAAACCCCTTATAAATTCATCAAACCATCCAGTACTCTGTAGATATATTTTTTTTTTAAGTGGGAGAAAGGAAGCAAGAAGGGATATTTTCTAAAACTTCAAATCATCTTCCACATTAATGAAGGAAAGGTGTTGGATGATCTTGAAGAGAAGGATGAAAAATTCTGCTTCTGTTTTACATACAGCTTAATATTCCATGATGTGGACTTCTCTGAATTTGGTTGGGCTAGTGGAAAACTTCAGTCACATTGCATTGACTGTGATAGTGCATCTAGCGTTCTGTAGAAAGGATAGCGTCAGAACACAGCAGGCGCAGACATGCTTTTCCATTCAAAACATTGTATCTCTTTTGAAATGCTGCTTGCATTTGGTTGCAACATGCGAAGATATGAGAGTACCAAACATAAGCAAGAAGAAAAATAAATCCAGCTATTTTTTCATGGAATGGCAGTAAACTAAGTTTGAAAAATTACTATCCTGTGTAGGAGCTGAAGTGCTGTTTGTTAAGTTGGGTGTATACCTCATTATAAAAAGAGCAATGTGATTTAGAAAGTGTCTTTTGTTTTCATGGAGAACCCTCAAATTCTTCTGTGTTTCAGAGGGTTCAGGAATTGACTTCTTGGGCTGACATGCAAGTGAGCAAATGGAAAGTCACAGCAGGAATTCAGTAATAGGTGAGGGGTCAGGCAATGAAAAACCTTTTATCATGCTGCCACATTTTCTTTCTTTTCATGAGCTTGCAATGTAGCAATCAACCATGCTCTCTCAGCATGAATCTCTGCTCTCACAAGTTCACTCAGCAGTTGGTTGTGTCAACACACCTCTTACAAAAAAGGGACTTTACATGCATGACATAAGTCTAGTTCGGGGGTGGGGGGTGGGGGGGGCGGGATTCCGGAAACTAGAGTACATTCATTCCAGCTGAGGGTAAACATTGCTTTCTAAACAAGTCTTCGTAGCCAAACCTGCAAATGTTCCACCTAAAGACCATCTTTAACATCTAAATGTTCCCTTTCTTTTAAAGAAAGTAATGTCCTTTGAAGCTGTGTATTGTAGTATTTAATTAATGATTTTTCATTTGGACAAATATTGTTAAATGTCACAGCATTGTACAAGGTAGTCACAGACTTCAAAAGGTATTTTTCTCTAGGTGGAGCCTGTTGCCAGAACAAAAATTTAATAAGCCTTATTGCACCCTTGCAACCTTTTATAATGTTGACTTATGAGGTATAATACTTGCAAGAATTTTTAAGCTAATTTGAACATTTAAGAACAGAATCTCATTCTATTTTGTAACAATGATGCTTGTGCATGAATGAATGACCACAGGTAAATGTACAGTCACCTTCCTGTGTATTGAGTTATGCTGTTTTGTGAATAATTTCTTCATATATTAAGGTAATAACTGAGTTGGATAGGAGAACTTATTTAGGGAGAATGAGTGGATTTCCAGTGACCAAGTTATTGCTACAAGCTTTGCATCAGTCGAAGTGTTGGTCTCAAGAGCGTAATGGCCTGATTTATTGCCAGTATGTGATTGCCTTTTGAAGTGTTACTTAGAAGAAGGTGTTTTGGAACTTTCATAACTATTAGGCATATTTACCTGAAAGCTTTATGAAACATTTCTATATTTCTTCATCTATTTTACCCCTCTTCATTTAAACTTTGTTACTTACTGGTATGCATTTTTAGATGGCAGATCTATATTTTGGGATATTTAGAACATATCACATCCATTCCCCATTAATACTTCCAGAGGAAGCATTTCAACTCCTGTTTTATATAGTTTATCTGTATAACTCCGTAATCCCTGAAGTCCTTCTTTGTGGTCAGGGTAAGTGCCAGGTTGCAAACAGGCTTAAAGTGACCTAAGGCTGTGCTGCCATAGAAAGGAATAGGCCTGTCCTCCAGCTTTCTTTTACCCAACACATATATATATTTATGTCTCTTTGTTCAGCTGTGAATTGGATCAGCTCACAAACTCATTTTATGGAGTGTAAGTTTCCAGTTGGATCAGTGGGTCTGAACCAACACTCATCTATACAAGCGCTGGAGTATACACAAGATGGGGTGGAAGGAAAGTGGCATGAAAGGCAGGACTTCGTGACAGGTGTGTCATTAAGGTTTTAGCTGCTCATGAAACCACACCCTTAGCATTATGTTTCTTTTTAGGCACATAAGAGGAAAAAAGCTCCACCAAGAGAGAAATAACAGAGATGAATTTAGGATGTAAATGTGCTGAGTAATTTGTGGGCAAAAATGACATGACCAAGTAATTTTTTAGTGCTGAGGATACCGATAGCTTTTTGTTCTTGTAATACTTTGGTGGATTTGTCAAACAAGCTTGTGCAGTGTGAAGCCAGAGCTCCCATTCAAATGATTAAAAACCTTTAATCAACTTAAACAAGATTTCTACATTTATTTTCATGGTATATTTTTGATATGTTTTCATTTGTTGCCTGTCTTGATTTTACATCTTTCAAGTATTGAAACAAAGTTATTTTTAAACACTTCAGTCCTGCTATTGATGTCCTTTGAAAAAGCAACAAGAATTACATCAAAAATAAGTTTTCTGACTAATAGATGAAAGAGGAATAACAAAATTAATTGAATATTTCTTTGTGTCTATGTATTACTGCTTAAGATATTTAATTTGGATTAAATTAATGCTTTTGTCCTTTGACCAGTAAAATGTTTCCTAGTGTCTCCACTTACATTTTTTTTAAGGATAAACCCAAGGGATTTATTTTTAAATTATCCTGTGAAAATATCACAATAATTTAGTTTTTGTAGATGTAGAATGAGCTTCTAAAAATGTGCATAGAGTGTATGCATTTCCTTCTTGACTAATGGAGCCAGCATGCAGTTGATTAGAGAATGGTTTCATTAATTGTTGTTGTGATATTCATGGATGGGATCAGTAGGTGGTCAGAAATAGTTATTGAATCGATGCGAACAATAAATAATTCATTAAGCAACCTACTATAATTCCTTCTCCCATTTCAAGTTATTGATATGCTGATGTCAATTGGTTGTCCTTAACTGAACTTGGCAACTGCTTAGTTACTGTAAACTCTATTAAAATGTATCATGAATATTCTTTTAAAAATCATAACTGCTCTTTATACCAGGAAATTTTCCCTAAGTTTTGAGACAACACATCCAGAATCCAAAACATGTATGGTTTCTGGTGATTACACTCCAAACATGATTGATATGCTCTTCCATGATATCCTGCTGACTATTTTAGAAGAAAAATGACAAGCCAGCAATGGCAACGTAAAGCACTATATAAGAGCTATATTCCATACTGTTAAGGAAGATAGAATGGGAAAATAATTAATGTAGCCAAGTAATTAATAACTCTTTGGTTGCCCCGCAGTACCAGAAGCTCAAGAAACCTATCTTATTGCTCCTATCTGTCCTCAAAATTAATGATCTCTTATTTAGGCTGCTAGCTTTCTATGCATAAGCTATCACAATAGCAGTACTTTCTTGTAGCCTGTGGTAACAGCATCCAGAATGCATCCATCCAGAAATAAAAGAAATAATCAGTACTGCTTTAAAGTCCTCAACCTGGAAAAATACCCAGTACACTGAAGGCCCAAATCATGTTCAATAGCAGGAACCATAGAAACTGCTGAAGCAAAGCACAAAATTATTAAAGTTCTTCTTCATTTGCCTGTAAATTGGATTACGGGATGCTACTGGGGTATGCTTGTGTGTTGCCGTATATCTGAAACAAATGTCCCAGTCAGAGTCAACCACCTTACATTGTCTTCCTGGTAGTTAATCGCATTCATCTGACTGATCAAGGACCTCTAACATAAAATATTCCAAACGGGAGGTGGTTGTCTCTTCTCACTTAAAAAAGGTGTGCTGACACCCTGCTCTTGACCAATATTGACAGTGTAGACAGACTGCCAACACCCTGCCCCTGACCAACATCAGCAGTGTAGGCAGGATGCCACCCACATAACTCATGTGAGGTACAATTCTGTCAAATCACACTGCTGCTGGTGGTGTCAAGGGGTGGCACGACTCTTGCCCACATTCAAAAGGCATTTGCACGATTGGCTGTTTCTGTCAGATGACCCGGACACCAAGTGTCCCTGGGAGCCCACCGGAGCCATGGCATTGCTTATGGTCCAGTGTTTGTTACCAGTGATTGGTGAGTTGCCATATGGGCACATTGCTGATCATCTTTCTTATTGACTCAATAAAGCTTTGTTGTCAGACTCCGTTACTGCTCAGACCACATGCACTTATATTGGACGTAGTTTGACACATGTGAAACTGGAATTGTGTAGGGGCTATTCTGGTCCCCTATGTCTGGGAGAAAAGAAAGGTGAACTTCCTTGTTGGATACAAAACTTAGTTAAGGTGAATACTTTCATTAGGTTATTAGAATTTTGGGCTAGCTCATACAGAAGAGCAGCCACTTTTTCTTGCCTTTGTTTTTAAATGCCATTCTGTGTGAAGCAATTGCTTTCTTGTGAAGCACAATGTTATGAATGAATCTGTTCTGCCCATACAAAATAATCAGGCTTGCTAGTCTGACCAGCTTCATCACTTGGGGCACCAAAACACCATATAGCTTTCAAGCTAAGTATATGTGTCTCACATTTCATCTCAACTTCGAAAGGTGTATATTATTAATAAGAATAATAGGCACAAGTAAACGTCTAACATACTTTTGCCAGTAGTGAAATGGAAGGGAGGACTGCTCTTACACACTAATAGATTGGACAGTAGCCAGTGTGATAGCTCAGTGACAGCTTTAGAGATGGGACAAAACAGAGAATTGGCTGCTCTTTATGTTTCTTTTCAGAACTGTCATAGGGTATGGTGACAAAGTAATTGCTTTGCTTTGTTTTTCATTTGGTGCTTTGGTTTGTTTTTCATTTGGTGCTTTGGATACTAAAATATTTTTGTAAAGGATATGAAAACAGGAACCTTATACCTTTTGTAATCTGGGAAATTGAGTGAAATTAATGGGAATGGTGAATTTATTTTGTCAAGTGGGTATAATATCGGGGTGAAGTTCTGACCAGCTGAAATAAAAGGGAATTTTACTACTGAAAACAAGAGGGTCAGGGTTTCCCCTGAAGGGTTTAAGTCTCAGTGTCTCTGAAACCAAGCATTCCTAGAGCACAAAATGTTCACAGTTACACTGGAAATTTAGCAACATTATCAAACACAGTCATGATTATACTATTACATTTCTTTGTGCATAATGGCAAGTCCCACATCTATGTGTACTTTGCACTACATCAGCACAAAGAACAGTGCACATTGTCTTCAGAAATGGATTCTTAAGGGGATAAATTGATGTGGCATGAGCTGTATGCCTTACAGTATGAGATACTTAAAATATTTTTATCTTTAGAACTAATTTGAAAAAATAATCTCACCTTGTTATATCCTGAAAGCAGTAAGATTTTGCTATTGATCTTTACTCATGAGAAACGGGTAACAGAGATGCAGCTGACAAGAAAAGTCACTGATACTTCTGGTAATGTTTATCACAGTTGTGAAAAAACACAGTGATAGAATTTTTTTTTCATTTGTTACACCTTTGTGTAAACATTTAAGTACAAACATGTATCTGGGTAGATAACTTCTTTTCTCTATGTTGTTATGCTTCTGGGAAGCACATTGCAGGGCTGGGACATTTCAGAATATAAATTTATTAAAACCAGTATGATTAGTTAATCAGTCAATCTACTTAAAACAGGACAGATACAAGCCCATTGCACTTGTCAGTACACTGTTCGTAGTATTTTTGGGAAACAGTATTTTCAGAAAGTCCCAAACTCAGTTTTAAATTATTCTCTTTGTTTACTTTTTAATGGAAAGGTAACTTTTCAGAATCTAGACCCTTTTTAAATGGAAAATGTGCAATACTATCTAAGGAAAATATGAAGTTGATTTACTGTGCATGGTTTTTTTCAGTTTTTTGTACACATTCAGTATGGTTACATTTTTGCTCAGGATGCATATATATTTTTTCTGCTGAACTTTTCTCGATTGCTTTTTTATCAGGTTTACAAATCAAATCAAACAGGTATATTGCAGAGCTTTCTGATATTATTTTCTGCGCTTATAGCACAATGTATTGAATTATGCTTGCTCATGTACTGCTGCTGCTATTCTCTCCAGATTGAGAGAGAATGACTGTGGGGGCTGTAAATTCACTTGGCTTCCAGCACCACTGGTTAAGTCAAGAGCCCTGTTCAGGCTAGAGAAGAGACAGAGCAAGTGTTCATTACACAAATCAATTTGGTCAAAAGTACAGCACAGTGGGTACTCAGCCATTGCTCACATAATATTGTCAACTTAATCAAATAATGCCTTGAAGACATTCACAAGCTCTTTCTCTCTGAGAAATAACTTGATTGGTGCAGCAGAAAAAAACAGGTGCTGTTTTAAGCATTTTTTTTTAATTTAATGAGGTGTTTTTTCTAATTTAAAATTCTAAAGAGCCTTACCCTTATGTGGGTGTATATACACAAGAAACTGGGTGTAGCACTAAGTTTTCCATTGAGTGTATTTTAAAAAAATAATCTATTGCTTTTCTTCTCTTTTCTTTCTGTTAAATATTTTACAGGTTATTCCTACTAGAATTAGGCTGTTCTTCCTCTAGGCTTGGTATGGTTTTAAAAAATAAGCAACCAATTTGTATTTGTTTACAGATTGTAGAAGAATGAATAAGACTTGGTAAAGCTTTTTCAAGTTATTCTAATACAACATGTATTCAGTTTGTCCGGGAAGAGATAGTAGGTTTAGTTCAATTTTAGGCATTCCTACTGTTTATGTTCCATTTACTCTTTAAAAGCTGAGATTGAGGACAATGTTCTTTTTGTAGTGCATGTAAACAACTATTCTGTGACAGCATTTCATTACGTTTAAAACAGGGTTTGAGGGTGAAAGATTTTGTCTCCACCACCATTGTTTTGTAGAAAATGAAAGAGATTAGTCAATGAAAAAGAATGGAGGGAAAGTGTAACACTCACAATTCCAGTGTAAGAAACATTATAGGACCAACTGTCTTCGGTAGCAGATGGGAGGGGTACAGAAAATTTGTATTTGCTGGGAAGGAGAATGAAATTGTTTTTCCTGCCCAAATGGTGTACACAAGGCCCTCTCTGATTTCAGGTTCACTGAACATTCTGTTTTATTGCATGCAGCACCTTTGCCGCAAGTATTAAGGATGCAAGATGACGCTTGTGTGTCCAGTCAGGAGTAATCTGGGAAATGGGTTTGTATTAGAGCTGGATGAAGGTTTTAAAGCATACATTTTTTTTTTCCCCCCTCTGAAGAATATATTTCTGGCTCAAATATATTGCAAATTTGGATTAGTGAGGTCTTAAAAAAAGTCAGGGGGAGGTAATATTTTCTCCAAATAGGAAATTTTAGAATTTATTTTATCCAGAAGAACATCTTGTTTAGCAGTTTTCTTCACTTTCAGAAATTTTTTAAATTATTGGGAAAAAGCTAGGAAGTGAAACAAAAAATTTATTTCCTGAAATGTTTTAGAAAATTGTTCTTTTCAGTTAATTGCTGCATTTTTGGTAAATTATAGTAGTTTCTTCTGATATCAGAAATTTGTAGTGCAGGTTGATCCTGTGGCAGCACACTGGATCATGTATTCTTTGGCTGTGAGATGGAATGATCTAAGACTCTTCATGGTTCACTTGCCCCAAAAGGAGCAGCAGCTCTTAAAGGACTAGATATGCTCGACAGGTGCTTCAGGAGTGCAGCGCAGGCCGCTACCTGCATTTGCATAATCACTACAAAACAAATTGTATAAAGAATCATGCATGCCTGTTGCCAGTTGTTAGAATGAACTTTTTCAACCGCTAAACTTGTAAAAACTTGCAGCGTAACTGGCATGCTTAATTTTTCATTACATTTAACCTCCTCTCAGTGAAAACAGAAGAATTGGTAATAGTGACAGTTGTGGAAAAACTAGGATGGCAAAAAAAATAGTGTTTTAAAATTATTTTAAGAACTTGAATTCAGTGTGAAGTCTTTTAAGAGCTTGAGTGAAGTCTTTTAAGAATAGAAGATTTCTGTTTCTAGAACTGTGTTAAGGAGACGAAAAATTAGTATTTTGGTAAAGATAAAGAATTTCTTTACAGAACATAAGATTTTATTTCAACTGTCGGGATGATGGATTTGGTTAAAAAGTATACCACATATTTATACTGAAAGTATCTTATATGAAATAAAAAATAATTTTCTGAAACACCCTCTTTGATTTGGGTTTGCTTACCTATAAGAATGGTTTCAGTTTTAATTTATTCTAACACCTAAGCCCTCAGTAGCTCACTGAAGTAAAGGGAGTTCATCTCAATTTATTTCTGTGTATGTGAGAATTTGGCCTTCTATTTCTGTATTCTGTATTTGCAACTTTCACTATGTTTTAAGACTATCACTTATTAAGATTCTTGAATATTCTATATTTGCAAATATGTGGTGGAATGGGAACCAAAAGCAGTATGTGTGATTTGGCCAGAAAAGGCAGGGAGTATGACAGCCCTAGGCAGTGATGTACTCAGAGAGAGAGAAAAGCAAATCAGTAAAAACAAATTCCTGTAAAATATATATAAATATTGAAGACAACTGAGACTCAAAGAAAAGTTTTATATTAGATGTTACTTGCATTAGCTTCAGTAACAACGCTTTCTGAATGCAGACTAATGAAGGATTTTCTTTTTTGTGTAATTTTTTGCTGAGTATATTTCAAACTGGCAGAGAATTACTTCATATATTGTAATGAAAGATTGTATACAAAGGCATTAGGTTTTAGTACTAGTTTTTTTAAAAACTGTGTTGTTATCATCTATACCTCCACACACTTCTGGTAGCTGATTTGATAATTTCAGTGATAAATATTAATATGATTCTATATTTAGGTAATATTATGAACGTATCTATTTCATTTAACTTGGCTAGCTCAAGAAGTCAGTTTCACGATGTTTGTTTCTCTGAGGGGTTAGATATATTTCCTCATTTCTTCTGTTAAATAGTTTCTCTTCAATATTTATGAGATGATAACGCAAAACATTTTTATTAAAATGGAGATATGTATGTATTAAATAAGATTGGACAAAGGTCAAACAAAAACTGAACTATAAAGAGAACTATCAATGAATAATAATAGCATGACATGGGGTCTTAAGATAGAGAGGAATATTTATTCTCTGAAATGATAAATTAAAATTGACATATGAAGACATATTTCGGCGTAGAGATGTAGGCATGCCTCACATGATTTTCTCTGAATGTTGTCCATACCTAAATTAAATTGCACCAAGATTAAACTTGTTTAGCTCATATATATTGATTGAGTTAGAAATTATTATGGAAAATTGAACATCTCAATTCTGTATGAAGTGCCTGCAAATGCAATCAACAGTCGTTAAAGGATTCAAGTTTCAGCAACTTATTTTAACATTTATAACATAAAATGATGCTGGAAACTTGCAAGTGTGTGCAATTGTGTATTACTAAATATCCATAGCAAATGTTTTTTACATAAATAAGATTTTGTAGCAGTGTCTGTCATTTCATAGTCAATAGGATGCCAACGTTTTCATCTGTGGTTCCCTCCAGGCAATACTCATCAATAATCTGCTAAAATATGTAACCGCTTGTTAGGTTTTTTTAAATTAGAAATACATTCTCAGTGGAACCAGAAAAAAAGTCATGCAGCATATTGGTGAAAATGACCTTTTGGTGAAGATGACAAATGACATCCTAAACCTCAGAGCTACAAACTAACCTGATACAGTGCTGACTGACATGCATAGGAAAAAAGCCAATCTGTAGTAATTTTCAAGGGTGCTGAGAACCTGCAGTTACCATTGATTTCTTATAGCACTAAGCGTCTATATTACCAGTGCTTTCAGCTCCCAGTGTATTCATAGCTTTAATTCTTGGTCTACATGTTTAGAAAAACAGCTTCTTTTAAAATTATTTGAACTATCGCACACTGGATATTTTTTTTAATAGATTTAACAGTTATGAGCATGATGTGGGGTTCTGGAAATATTTTGGAATGTTACAGTCTCATAGAAATTCCATACCTCAGGCTTTGCAAATGGAAGCAGTCTGCTTTGGAGTATTTATTGATTTGCTGTAATGAACATTGTACCAACTGTGTCCACACCTGCTGTGTACATTTTGACCACACTGGACCACATTGTACTTACATGATGCTGTTGTGACCAATTATGTCACAATAGAAGGACATAAAGTGCCATAAAAAAATTTCAAAATCATGTTGAAAATTCATACCTGCAAAAACTGTATGCTGTTGAAAATAAAGTTGTAAAACTTGATTAGGAAGAGCAGACAAGAAATGAATGGTTCCCTTGTAATTTAAGGGCGTGCCTTATCCGAGGTCACAATTGTAGAAGAAGAGAGACCCTTAAAGGCCTCTGGATAACTGTTAGAGGAAAAATGGTCCTCTTTGTCCTGAAAATTATCAGACACCCAGCTGGTAAGATTCAGTGGATGAGATCTTTAGTGGGCAACTGGAGGTATGGTACTAAAGTCATGAATAACAGGGATTTCAAGTGATTTGATGCTTCCTGCAGCCAGACTGTCAATTGAGATTGCTATTGGAATGTGCTGGTGATAAGTTCTGCGACTGAATGTACAAAAGACAACCAGGAGAGAGGTGGTTCTAGAGGGGATTCGAGCCAGGATGGAGAAAATGATAGTTAATGCTAGGCTAGAGGGAATCTTTGAGAGTAAATATGAAATGCAATCTTGGGATGAAGGGTAAGAGAACCTTTTGTCCTTGATTTCTCACTGTAGAAGTCAGCCTCAGCCAGGTGATTATCACAATAATTTCCCAACTGACAGAAAAAGTTGTCAGTCTCAAAGAGGGAAGAAACCAATTAAAGAATATTCAGGTAAATTAGGTGTGGTGGGTTTTTTTCACTTAACTATTTCAATTAGCTTCATTCCAAGGTCTTTAAAGATTAAACTGATAATACTTTTGAGCCATTAGTGTCTGTCTCTGTTACCTTGTGGAGAATGAGTAGAGGTACTGGAGAAGTGGAGTAGAGTAGGCATAATGCCAGTTTTTAAACAGGAGGGAGAGAGAAGTGTTGGTTATATAAGCTAAAGGGATATGCTGTCATCTGAGTTTCAGCCCTGGGAAAATACTGGAACAAGTAAATGCACACTGCATTTTTAAAACTTGAAAGTACAAGAAGAATAGCCATCAGCATGGATTTGTCAAAATGATACAGTCTTTTACTTCTACAGTGGCCTCCTGGACAAAGGAAAAGCCTTGAATGTTATATTTTGCTTTTCATAAGACTTTTACACTTTCACACAGGATGTGAAAATGTGGCAATTCCCCCAAGCAAGCTGGGAAATACAGTAAACATGCAACTACAGTAGGCTGGGTGGAAAACTAGAAACTGTGATTAAGTAGCAGCTCACTATCAAAATGAGAAGATTTATTAAAAGGACTTCTGCAGGGGTTTGTGGTGACTCAGTGTTTTTCAGTGTTTTCATTAATGATCTGAATGATGGAATAGAGTGTATACTTATTGAATTTGCAAAAATACCAAGCTGGGAAGGACTGCAAGTACATTGCAGGACAGGATTAGAATTCAAAATAATCTTGATAAATTTTAGGTATCGTCTGGAAAAATAAGATGCTATTCAAAAATATCAAATGCAAGGTGCTTACACAGAAATAACAAACTGCACAAATACTGCATGGAAAATCACTGGTTAGAGAGCAGTTCTATAAACAAGATTATAATAGGTTAGAAGTTGTGTATGAATTTACATTGCCATCTTCTATAGGGCAAAAAACCCAATACACACACAAGGAAAAGCAAGGACCACCAGATGGGAGATAGTTCCAATGGTAAAATGTGTTTAATAGTTGGTTCATGAATTGTGATCTCTTCACAAAGTTAAATACCTGACTTTTTGATACGTGAAGGTAACTCTGATGCAGCTTTGTACTCAAAATATTAGGTCACGTGAAAAAACACACAGACAAAACTCCCCTTTATGTAATTTCTGTTTAATGATAAGGCTTTGGGGGGCTGTTTATTTATTTGTTTTACATAAAGCACACTAATTTGCTTGAGTCAGGGGAGGGTATTGAAAGAGACCAAACCCATAATAGATCAGGACTTGTACTGGTTCATACTAGACTACAGGGATGTAGCAAGGGTAATGTCATATACCACCTTCAATTAATTTTTAAAGAAATATCAAACACTGGTCTTTAGATCCTCTAGCAATGAAAATATTCTTTTGAAATGTATTTATTATGCATAAGGCAAATTGTATTCTAGCTCTTAGAGTCCACAGGGTTTTGAAATTTTCCTCTCTGGGATTTTGCAAAATCCAGCCTGTCCTCTGACCTATGTATATTTTACCTCCTTGGTGTTACTTGGAAATTTTTTTATAAGCTTCACATTCCAATTTCAATTTGCAGTTATCCTTCTCCAGATCACCTAGGCTCATCTGTAGATTTCTGGAATGCAATACGCTTTGTAAAGGCACTGTTATATTGTCAAGCCTTTTAATACATTTTAAATGGTTTAGCTCTGTTAATTCTGCCACAGACTTCTTTAAGGGCATTTACAGGTATGAATCTTTGATGACAGGGACCTTCTGAAGTTTGTGGTTTTCAGTTTTCACTGCCCGAACTCTGAGACATTCTTTGCTGAAACTGTAAATTTCAGTCTTCTGTGAACAAAAGCGGTAAAATCAAAAAAGAAAACCCAGAAAATAACAGTACCTGGATTTACCCACTTCACCCATAATTTGTAGCTCCTTCATTTTAGCATCATCTTCAGAAACCTCACTGGCTTTTTGTTGGCAATATATATATTCAGCTTCTTGGTACAGAAGTTGCTCGTAATGTTTTGGTATGCTAATGGTGCATGGTTCAACCGTCCTACTCCTTGTTTCTCATAATTTATATTAATACAATGAACAGAAATTACTTTTTCCAATTTGCATTGATACAGTACGCTAATTATATAATTTCTTCCTGGGGCACCCTTTGTTCCTGAAACTGAACAGCACCTTCAGAATTCTTTAATTCTCTTCATATTAATCTAATTGACATTAAATTCTTCTGGAGTGTTGTATTTCAAGAGTTTCCAGTCCCTCATCCCCCACCTGCTCTCATACACCAAATTTCCTTCATATTTCTCTCCTTTTAAGGCCTGAAGATAGAAAGTAATTTCCGTGGTGTTTATGGATGGAACAGTTGTCTAAAATCTAAATTTTTATTTTTTTGCGTTGGTTTTAGATAGCAAGAGATTAGCATGGAACATGTTTTTGTCTCTTATCAGCTATATACCATGTTTAGTGTTTAAATTACCAGAAATTTTTAAAGATGAACTGTTTAGTTTGTGGGACCCTGTCTGTGAGTTCAGGGGGTAGCAGATTGAGATGTGGTGGCACTGAATCAGTTTTAAGTGTACACTTGAGCTGTTCCCAGTTCCTTGTTTGGATCACTTGAAAATCCTTTAATACACACAAAAGTTTGTATTTGTGTATGAGTATCATTGTATCGCATAAAATGTATACACTGCTGATGAACTGATGCTTCTACAGAAATGGTAATGACCTTTACAAATAAAGCACTGTTAGCACAGAAGTATAGGCAATACAAGAAATTGTGGATGTTTCTACTTTGAATTTGGGACCGTTTGCATTTACTGGGGAGGTAAATGTTGCATTTTACTTGCTAGAATTAAATTTATATGCAGTTATTGCTGATGTAAATTATGTATTCTGTTTGAGTTCTTTTGCTTCCTCCTTAACAGGTTTATTGGTACTAAAACTGTAAGGTTTATTTTATTTAAACATTTTTATTTTGCTTAAAACTGTCATCTCTTAAAAGAAATTTGATACTAGCAGGAAATGGGAGATTTCTTTTTTTTAAATGAAAAAAGTCAGAAAGACAAGCTGAAGTGTAACATTAGAACACAAGACAAAAATTAATATTTGGAAGATAAATATGCTCAGAAGGAAGAGGAAAGACAGAGAAAATAGAGTAACAGTTATATGGCAATTCTTGTAGTTTCATTCAAGTATTTTCTTTCCTATTCTTTTTTTCCAAATCCCCTCTACCAGTGCAAAAGAAAATAACTATGCTGTTTTTACATACCTATGCAAAATCTTTTTCTAGTGAACGTGTGCTGTACACGCAGTGATTAATTAGGCATTGTGCGATATCATTAAATAACACAACTCAGAAATTTCTATAATATATTGATAGACCAGCAGTGGTTAGTTTTACTTTATGAATAAAGGACACTATGTTTTTTCCTAATCTCTCTAGGGGTTTATAATTCTGTTTGTTTATTAAATTGTAATACACATCAATGTCCTTCAATTATAAAATAGCATTTTAAAACTAGGGAACAGTATCCCTGTAAGAAGTACCATGATATGATCTTATTTTGGTGAGAAAGAAAATCTGTAAAACTTTGTTTCCAGGTCTCACTTTTATGTCAGGCAACCTTCACCACTGATTATACTTCTGTCCCCTTTCACAACTCAAGGCCTTTTCCATTATAGTGACCATTTATCTAGACAAAATGACCCTCCTGTGCCCATTATCACTGCTTATGAAATGGCAACTAGAATGTGATGTGTTACCTACCTCCTGTGTAGAAGTCCCAGTGGCCTCTGAATGAAAGTACTGATCTTATTTGAAAGTGTATAGCTTGCTTCTGCAAGTAGGCTGCTATTTGGATATGGAGATTCAGTTTCTTCCATTGGCTGATGAAGTTAAAGGGGTTTCAACAGCCTTATAATATAGGGACACATTTATTAATTATTTAAAAATAGGTATGAAAATCAACAAATAATAATCTTCTTTCTATTCTCCAGTTCATTGCAAATGCATATGAAAAATATCACTGGAAATGTATACTGCTGAGACAGATACAGAAACTGATTTGATTTTCATGTATTTCAACTTCTGGTGTTTGTTTGAGCAGATTTAACTCCTCTTTAGTCTTTTTTTTTTTTTTTTTTTTTTTTTTTTTTAAGAATTTAAGGCCGCTACTTTATTTTAAAAATGGCAGAAATACTTACAGTGTGCTTTACTTTGTTTTGCTTTACCCTTTTAGCAGACAGATGATGCAGCACAGACTGATGGCCAGCAACAGACACAATCTTCTGAAAACACAGAGAACAAATCACAGCCAAAACGGCTTCACGTCTCAAATATACCATTCAGATTCCGGGATCCAGATCTTAGACAAATGTTTGGTGTAAGTACTCATACTTTATTTATGTTTTTTTATATTTGCATTGCAATAGGTATTTTATGTTATAGGCAACCATGACAACAGTATCTCTGATTTAGGCTGTTTAACCATTTTCACTGAAGATTCTCCTTTTATTTATTTATAACCAAACATCTGATTTGCCAGTCAAAATTGGGAAAAGAAATTCTCCTGATTCTACTGTATGTGATACAGATAAGATTATTCTAAGTATTGTGCTGTTTTGTATTACATTAAAAAAAAAAGCTGCCTACATTGGCTTAAAATATGTAATGCATATATATTCCTGCTGTATACATCTGACATCTGGATTTATATGCCTGTATTTATTGATTTTGGAGCGCATGATGTAAAATAGTCAATGCTTGACCTCATGAGCAAGGGACCCAAATCTATAGAAGTAAGACATGGGCTGAATTTAAGCAGGAAGTCCAGGACAGGTCCCATCCCCACAGGTATTGTAGGTCTGTCAGCTTCTAAAGTCTTTGCCAGTATTTTTCTATAAGCCTCTCAATTTTTGCTTTTGCCAGACCATTAGCTGCCTTCATGTGCATTGGCTGTGTTTCACAGATCTCATACATGCCATCAATTCTAGGCTCATAACCATGAGAGGTTAGACCTAGTTTCTTCTCCCTGCTCCAGAACTCTTAGCTTTATTTTGAAATGTCACTTGATCAGCTATTAGAGCTTTTCCTTTTCCAAGTTAGTACTCTTCAGTATTTGTGTTCCTCTTGCTTTCTTATTTCTGACTCACTAAAACTTAATTCTTCTGTGTTAGTTTGTTATACAGTGCAGCATCAAGTACCTCATAGCACTATACTTCTCTCCATCTTTCATGTTCAGTTTAGATTTTTAAGTTCTTCTAATGTCTTTTTATATGAGTTAAGACATGTTTTTCAGTATTTATTTGTATGAAGTGAAGGAAACAGTCACTGGTATAGTATTGGGAAATGAGAGTGACTGTTTTGCTGTATCTGACTTGCTACAAGTAACCTCCCCTAAATGCAGCTAACAGCACATCAGTAAAATAGCAGAAGGCATAATAATTAACCCTCTAGGGAAAAAATATGCAAATTTATTTAAATTAAACAAACCACTTAAAATAGATGGATTTTATTTGAAAGTACATTAAATGAAAGGATTTTTTTTTTTTTGAGGGATTTTAGTAATTTATAAGTGAATAAAAACTATATTTCTTTTCAATATTTCTAAGTCTTAAGTCTCAAAAGACTAACACTGGAGAATGGCTAGAGTTTTCCAGCTTTAGAATGACTTGGTAACCATCAACTTTTAGCTTCTGAATTGATAGAAAAATGAATTTCTGCAAGTGTGAGTTGAAATATCTGATATGAAATATGGTAACGCTGCATCATGACCATGTTATACACATAGCAGATGATCTTTTTACATGGACATAAATACAGCAGAGGAGGATTGTTTAAACATTAAGTCAGTATCTGCTTATAGGCTAAAGTTGCAGTTAAAACATTAATTAGATGGTGAATGCAAGAACATAAAATAAGCCAAGGGATAACAAATGACGGTTGATTTTCATAACCAAGTTGAAACACTTTAATAAGCTATAGAAGGAATACTGTCCTTTCTGGCCTGTAATTTTTTATTATATATTAAGATACTGAAGTATAGGCTCATTTCTGCACTTCCTTGGACTATTGTTAGATTACTCTTCGTTTGCCTGCCTTTAATTTCTGCCTTTTTGTTTAATATAGTGTGTCACTTATCGGTGCAAACACTGACCCATACTGCATTTTAATGATATATGAAGTAACAGAAATGACCCACTGATACATTTCAGTGTCACATCACAAAATGTGTCATATCAGAAAGTGTTCTAAATAATCACTGCCTGAGTCAAACATTTGTTCTCTTACTAAGGCAAGTCCAATAGAGCCTTTTTCTTTGGGATAGCAACTGTGGTCAAGTTTTGTGTGTGTGAACAATGCCTAAATGATTTTAAGTGCTATTGTAAGGTCAATAGTAATAACAGTTACTACTAATATTGTAATAAAAGTGCAATTCTGAGCAGGGAAATACCCCCAACAAGTAAGTATCCATTCTAGTTTTCCAAATCATACTCTAGCAAGACAAGAATTGCTTAGGGAGTAATGGTTATCCCTTTTCAGGAAGGATGGAGAGAAATCCTAACTCCTTGAGGCCAGTGACAAAACTCCCAGCTGGTTTAATCTTATTCCTGTAAAGCAGAAGTAACCAAACTTCTTTACTTGACCTGGAAAGCAGCTGCAAAAAGTCTTCTAAAACAAAGGTTCTTCAGAGGGAATGATGACCAGAGGGTGACAGTGTTCATGCAGCTGTTAATCCTGTCTTGTTAGTGATGTTTATTACACTCCAAGCAAATTAACCAGTAGCTTACTAGATATGAAAAAAAAACAGTGATGGCAGGTGGACTGGATGGATCACGAGGAAGTAACCTACTACATGCAAAGAAGAAATAAAATAAAAAAAAAAGAAATTTGGGACTTTCACTTCATTGTGATGACAGTTTAATGATGATTTCCTCTTTGTCAGGTGGTTTCACTGAACTTAAAGTTCATAAATTCATATGTGGAATGATGGTGACAAGTGTAACGATATGTATGATTTAGTTGTAATATTGATCTGGCTCCTCTTCAGTGTGTCTTTGTTGGTGCTTGACTATCTTTGATTTTATATTAACTTTTTTATGTGGTGCAACATTTTCTGAAACAAACACTTGTACTGTATATGATAGAAGTGTTGAAGTTATCTTATTTTCATGTAACTTTTCTATTTCTTTGCAGCAATTTGGTAAAATCTTAGATGTTGAAATTATTTTTAATGAGCGAGGCTCAAAGGTAAGCAGTTGAATTCACCCATGGAATTTTTTAATTTGTTTAACATATTAATATGAGTAAAAGGAAACAACTGCACTGCTGTAAAAAATAACGTCTGAAATTCCATATTAGTGAAAACATCTTCTGAGCTGTCATTCAGTTTCTTAAGCAGCATGAAATTCATTGGACTCATTTTATATCTTTTAAAAGGGGTAATTTTAGCTACTCCAAACTGTCATCTGTTTTATGGGAACGTTGATTTCTGCTGTCTTTATTCTTCAGTGGTAATTATCTTGTTTATTTTACAAGACGAGTCCATACTTACAGATATTTGTAGGCAGGTTTGTATTAGTACAGGTATTTTTTTTTCTCTACTGAAATGAAAGATGATAATGATACCTAATAACTATCCTCTTCAGTAATTAGCTGAGAAAAATATGTGATTGTTCTAGATTATCTAAGTGCAGATGTTTTCCTCTTTAGTTAAAGCTCCAGTACACCAACCCTTTGAAAACAATCTATTTTAACATTTATTTGATTAAAAGAGTTCTTAGTGTATTGAAAACTTTTAATTTTTTCTGAAAATTACTTTGCCTTAAATGCATACTTCAATTTATTCAATATTTAAGAAATAAAGCAAGATAGAATGGCTATGACTGCATTAGCATTGTTAGCTGCTGCAAAACTGTAGACCAGTATGCTTCGCCTATGATATCAGCTGCATTATAAGGGTTTATGTGTGTCATATGCATGATATCTTTTTCCTTTTCCTCCCATGTCAGACACATTAGAACGCTTATCCACCAATGCTTCAGTTTTCCTGTAACTCTTATATATGATTTATTATTAGCGATGGAATTCTTTTCCTGTTATAGACATACTGTAACCTGTCATTTTTTAAGAATCAGCTATATCATAAATCTCTCTTGAATCAGATATATTTTAATTCTGTTAATTTTTCCCTTAATGCATTTGTATTTATATTCTAAATTTAAAGCCATCACCTTTTATTTTTTTAAATAGAATAGTTGAAATTTCCTGGTTTATATTCCAAAATTATTCTGACATTCATTATTTAGTAGCCTTGCCTGCTAGCCCAAACCCAGTTTGGAGCATTTACTGTTTTTTCAGTAAAGAAGCAGAACGTATGGAATTTGGTGGCTTAGATTCTCCTACTCTGGCTGAAATTTATTATCATTAAATTATGTCTGTTCAATAGCTTTTGCAAAAGATGTTGATTCTCCAGAACCTGCTTCTACTGGATAGTATTATACATTTCAAAAGACATCCCACACTTGCCACCTTTGATTGGTTCTGTTGAAGATGGAGTGGAACTGAGTACACACATTATGGTGGTTGTAGTTTATACATTTATTTAGCCATTAAATCTTACATATGTACGACTTTTAACCACTATGTCTGCAACAGACTGCATAAGGCTTCTTTAAAATATTTTGAGGGTGGGGTGAGGAGGTATTTCTGAAATTTTTTAATAGTGATCTTGCAGTAATGAGAACATCCCAGTGCCTTGTGCTAAAAAAAAGCTCCTAGAAAGGATTTCACAAGGAAGAGATTTTTCTAGGTAGGCTAGTAGTGTCACTACCTCAGTTACACTCTTTGTGTTAGAGACTCTAAGACCTATTCTTATTAAATACTTCTACACTACCCAGTGCTGTGCTGGTGTGTCCAAGCAGGCTCTGAGTAAGCTGCTGAAGATACTTAAAGCAGTTCTGTGATGTATCTTATTGCTTATGTATGCTGCTTCTCATCTTGTTTAGAGTTATTTCAGGTATAGCTACATAGTATTTTGATTTGCAGAAGTACCCTTAGATTCTCTCAATTAAATAAAAAGTGAAAAAACAGGATTAGGAATAAGAAGAACATATTTTTTTATTTTTTTTTTAAGCTGATCATTTCATTTCCATTCTGTAGGATTTAAGATGCACCAGATTAAAGTCCCATTCCTGGCGGTGCTTATCTATGTTTTCATAAAACTCCACTGAAACTGAAAGGCCTACTAAGTGGTCTCAAACCAAGTACAGGTAAAAAAGATGGCAGAATCAAAATTCAAATTTATTTCCAGCTGCAGTTCGGCATAAAAAATTGCTAGATTTTTTTTTTTTTTCTGTTCTTGTTTATTTCTTTTTATACCAATAATTAATGTTTAAAAATATTCTTGCAAAAACAACAGAAGTAAGCTCATTTTCATACCATAATAGTTAGGAAAAAAGGAATTGTAGATTCATAAAACATAATGCTGCAGCACCACCATAAAGTAAAAAATAATTTTACAGAAGGGAGTCTCTCCATAAAAGAAACCTTAAAATAATACAAGTTTCATACTACAAATTTCTGTTGGTTTGGGGGCATAATAACAAGATAACTTTGCTAGAACTGTATGGCAACACTGATGGCATTTGAAACTCTTCTTTTTATAAGAATTGTAAGAATTTCAGTATTGTTTTGGTGTAGATCTTTCTTACAGCCTGTGTTAAATAAATGAGGCTTACCTTTGCCAATTCTTGAAGCTGTTGATTAAAGTAACATTAAAAACTGCTGGTAACTTACCTTTCTCTGCATTTACCACTCATCTTAGAAGGACAATTTGAAATATAGCTTCCATTACTGTGCATATTTTAATGCTACATTTCTGTTTTAACACTGAAGCTCTCTGTGGAGATGCAAATGGCTTTTGTCTCGGGTAAAATTGCAAGGCTGCAAAGATATAGGAACATCAACAAGTACAATTTTTTTTACAGTTGTAAATTAATTCTCTCTACAGCTATATGCTATGAATATACTTTCATAAATCTGTTTGTGTGTATATGTATTAATACATATCTAGTATATACTATATTAACATATATTTCTTCAAATAAGTAGAGCTCCAAAGCACCTCCCAAATTAAAACAGAACCTTCTCACGTACTAACTTGGCTATTAAATCATTTGACAGACTTTAAAAATAAAACGCAGAAATTTACATTATGGGTTAATAAAATACATAGTATGCTAAGCTAAAGTAGCTGTTGAATCTGCTCCATATGAAATTAATGTTAACGCGTTTGTGTAGATATTTGAATGTGTGATGAATGAATCTATGTTCTGTGATTGAGTTTCTGTGTCAGCTAGGTAAAATTAAAGATTTGCATAAATAATAAGAGCTTAATTTAAATAGTGTTAATTATGAGAATAAGTACAACATAAGAAATTATAAAATTACAATGAGTATTCTTTTCAGAATCTTTGAAGTTCCTGTGTTATCTTGGCTTGTGGCACCACTTTATATCTTTTTCTAATTTTTTAATATAATTAGGTTTTTATCTTTCCCCTCAGTTGTTTGAAAAAAAAATAACTTTGTGCTGTAAGCTAAACTCTAGGTGTGAGCTAGACTGATTCAAAATTTTGACGAAACAACTCCCACCAAATGTTTGCAATTCTGAGAAGGGGCAGTTGTTCAACAGTGAGGAGAGGGGAGAACAAAGAGAATTGGGGGAATTTATGCTACTGCATGGAGCTAGGCTCATTCGATTGATGGTTTCAGAGATGTTCTCTGCTGTGAATTTTTCTTAATGGCGTCTTAAATTATGAGCTTTTTTTACAGAGCTTTTACAAGACGGGAGAGAGCAGTTGAAGAAGACAAAAGTTTAAAGTTGAGGATAGGTTTAGGTATAAGAAAAGCCTATGCAGGCAGCTAAAACATAGGGATTAGTACTGAGGAGGGGGATTTACTTTCTCCTGAACACTCCTGGTACTTTGGGGAAAAGAGAGTTACATCTTCAGCGTCTTGTGACAAGCGAGGTCGTGGCTTTGTGCTAAAATAGTGCAGGGTAGAGTGGGGAAAATCTGTGGAATCAGGTGTTCTGAGAATGGCTTCAGCTAGAAGTGGAACTGCTGATAGAGCACTTCTGAGTTCAGGCTTCAGTGTGCCTTTAAAAGAGAAAAAAATAAAGAGCAATAGACAATGTGTTTAAGCTACTTTGAAGAGAATGGAATATAAACTGCTACTGTATATAGTTGTCACTTTCTATGTTATAAATTGGCATAAATAAATGGGATCTTTGAGCAGGTAAAATAACCCAAATAACTCACATGATGATCCTGATAGTTTCTTAACTCTTTTTGTCAATTAATTAATTTTGTAGTTCATATCCATTGTTTTTCTCAATGCTTGGTGTCTGTTTTGCCTTAGTTTCATATTTGGTCTCTTCTTTGTATAAAATGTATAAATAGATGTTTAAATATCTTCACTTCCTTTTTTTTTTACTTTTTTCTTTTTTTTTTTTTTCTGTTTTTAATCAGTCACTATGTACATAATAGGTAGAACTGCAGAGAGTAAGTGGGTGAATACTGACCACAAAACTTAGCAAATGGACTGGAGAATGAGGAGACATGATGCATGGCTTATTGCTGAGGAACAGGACAGAGGAAAGCTTTAACTCCACAGTTCAAGCTAAAGTAACAGTTGTAGTGGGACTTCAAAATGTGCAGCAATGCCTATTCTTTATAAAGTGGCTGTGTGTAACTTACAAATGTTTCTTGTTATGAAACATGGATATAGAAGCTTATTTGTTCAAATAACTTTCGAAAAGCATGCAAAGGCATTTTAGTGCTGATGTAAGAATTACTTCAAAGGGTTGGTGTATGTTTCTGAAATGTTTTTCAATGTCTGATTTTTTTAAAAAATATTTACCATTGTAAACAGTGTTTAGTTTAACTTAGCACAATAAAAAGAATTTTAGTAGGATTGGAAATGTTTCTTTAGCCTAATATTATAAAGCAAAGCATTTGTCATAGGCAGAATTTCATATTTGTCAAGTATTCTCCTCTCCCACTAACACGGCATTCTGGAGTTGGAGTTTTACCAGTTGCATGTTCTATATGTGGAAAGTACTATACATAAATAGTAAATGAACCAGTTAAACTTATTCAAAACGTTTGCATTTTTATTCCTTTATCAAAGTTTCTTTTTCTATTCACATCATGTGATTTTATTTGATCTGTTAATACAAGGAAGTTTATACTTTGTTCTAAAAGTACTTTTGTTTTGTTGGTGGTTTTCTTTTCTTTTTTTCTTTTATAAAAAAATAAGTAAAGGCTGTAGAGTTTGACAAAAGTTTAAGTTACCCTAGTGTTGCATGGGAAAAATGTTTCTTATGATCACAACAGCATGATTAAGTAGGCAATGTTTAGAGTATACTGACATTCAGTGTTGAATTTTGTGCACATGTTTTTTATTTCGTTGAGATATCTGCATGTCATTAAAATGTGGTTCATTTTCTTTTCTCATTAGTTCATTTTTTTCTATGTGAAGACACTGTAATTTATTTTAATTTCATTTTCTTATTGTTAGATTTATTTTCCTGTGTAGTGACATGTAGAAAGGTATTTTTGGTATCATTCTTTGAATTTATCAGAGGGTATTATCTAACTGATGACAGAAGAATTTTGTTCACATTTGTCGCTTATTTATTGCACATCTCAATACAATTATAATTTTTCTAATTTGCATGTTACAGAAATGAAGCAAGGACAAGAAAATATTAAATTAAAGAGAGAGAACATAAGCAAACAAGTGGTCATTGACTGAAATAATAATGTGCATGTTGTTTTCCCCCCTTCTCCCTCCTGCATGCAGGGATTTGGTTTCGTAACTTTCGAAAATAGTGCTGATGCGGACAGGGCGAGGGAGAAATTACACGGCACCGTGGTAGAGGGCCGTAAAATCGAGGTGCATGTTCAAAATATTTTCCTTTTCATCTTTTTTATAAATGTCTGCTTCACTCTCATTTGTTGTTTCAGATGCATCATTGGTGTCTTCTGTGTGCTCCCCTTTCCCCTTCCCATTGTTTATATATATATTTATATATAAAGAGAGAGAATCTGGCCTTACTTGGGTTTTTTATTATTCTTATTTCTTTTGTAATTATTATTATTATTATCATTATTGCTGAAAGGTGGATGACAGAATTGAAAAAAAATGAAAGCTTTAATATTTTGAAGTTATTATTTTGGATGTTTTGTAAATCAATGGGTGCAGTAGATTCCAAAAACCAGCCAACAAAAAAAAGAAAAAAAATTGCGAACAACAAAAAAAAAAGTGTGACAGACAAAACAAAAACAAACAAAGGTTGGTTTTTTTCTTTTTATTTTGGTTTGGTTTTCTGTTTGGTTGGTTTTTTTGGTTGTTTTTTTTTTGTTTGTTTTGTTTTGGTTTTGGTTTGTTTTGTTTTTTTTATGCAGGGTTGATGCGGGATCCGCAGTGGCTTTCAAAAAATTCAAATTGGGAAAGAAGCATCCAAAAGATGTATAAGCAAAAGAAACAAAGCCAGACTAGAGACGACCAATTTTAACATTTAATTTTTAATGAAACCACCAGGCTACTTTGGCTGGATGGCCTGAGCCGTTCATATCTATAAAAAAACAACACAAATGCATTTTAGTACCACTGGATCCCCTTCAATACTGCCTCAGTCGTATTTGTTAGAATAAAAAAATTACCAATTGAAAATGCTGTCGTCTTTTGAGTAAGATGTTGCATATTTTGCCTTTTCATTTTCCCCCTTCGACGGTAGCGCTTAGGGCCCTCACCAAACTCTCAGTAACCATGGTAACTGTATACATACCCATGCTGGCGATGGTGCTGAATGGTAAGTGGAGAAGTCCATCTGCCGTTTCACGTATTTAGCGCTGATATACCACGTGAATTTTTTTGACTTGTTGTATTAAGTTTTCTTGATGCTACATTTTTTTCTATATTGGTACGCCTGTAATTGAGTGTACGTTTTAAGCAAGCCTGGGAGGCACTGATTGGATTGAGGATATGACTTCGTGCACATCTTACTCAGATTGTTAACTCCATATTGTGTTAAATAATGCACCCTCTTTTTATCCTTTTGTTAGCTGTGATTTTAAAGCTTGAATGATTTTGTTAATTCTTGCAATGAAAAAGGCTCTTGTTCCAAGTGTTGAATGCTAGATGTTGCTTTTCCAATGGTACTTCTCTTCTAAAGGGTTATGTTGCACACTGCTAAAATTCGTTTGTCCCTTTTTTTGACATTTTCTTTGTTTCCTTGTACCTTGTCTCTTTCCCTTCTACTCCACTGCATGTTCCTTCATATAATCTTTTTTTTCTGTTTTGAGTATTTATTGTATCAGTGTTATCATGGAATACAAGCATGCTCTTAAGTCTTCAATTATGCAGTACCTTTTAATTTGCTTTTAATGTCTTTTTATTAAAGTTTAAATGATATGATGTTGCTTTATTGAAATGATTTGTAAGTTTAAATGGTTATGAAAGTAAATGTAATTATAAATAGTATGATTTTGTTATGCACCTGTTGCCTTCTATAAATTAAATTGCATTTTATTTTTACATGACTAATAGCAGTAATAATGCATGCATTTAATAGTAACATGGACCCTCCCTGTAACCCTTTCTAATCCAGTGTTCTATGTGCTTAGGTAAATAATGCAACAGCACGTGTAATGACAAATAAAAAGACCGTCAACCCTTACACGAATGGTAAGTGCATGAGATCTCAGTGCTTTGTTTTAATGATAATGCATGTGAAACCTCACTCTTCTGCTGAATGGGTGGACTCAACTACTCATGAAGTATCACAGTCTGCACCCCCTGCATCTCTTTGGGCTCAGGCTTTGCCCAGCGATGTGAAACATGGTATGGCTGGGGAGAAATTCTGTCTGTGTAGAGTCAGCTAATTCACAGGCATGTGGGCATAGCATGCATCATTTTGCCTGATTGGAATCTGAGTGTTTTACTGCAGTGGCTTTTGTATAGGAAAATGTACCTGATAGGAAAGCATTGTTCTCTTCTAGCTTCGCGCAGTATTAGTGTTGCCATGAATGAACTAATCAGAGGATTCAATTTTGCTTGGATGATAGAGGTAGGGAGACCAGTAAGAAGAATGTCTCTGTCAGGCATGAGATACTTTTTAATACCAAGACACACATCTAGTCAAAGATAATTTTCTGTGTCTTCCTTCCACAGTCTGTTTGAAGTACAGGGCAAATGCTAACTGGGTGTTGCTTCCAGCTTTTTTTCCCTGGAAAAATCTAAATTCCAAGCTACCTAAAAAAATTCATTCCAATAGTGACCTAAGTTGGTGTAATGTTATAAATTAATGATAGAAAAATAATAAATAGATATTTGAGGGGTTTGGAAGCAATACATTTCAAAAATGTTTCCTTTGGCAGTGTTTGATCATGTGCTTGAGGTGTTCCGAAAATTCTAATAAGTTCCTAACTCAACAGCATTAAACAATACTACATCAATTGAAGTTAATTGCAGTTATGTTTTCTGGTTTGACTAGACTGTGTAGTTATAATTATTTGCTTTTCAATGTATTTTTTCCCATTCAGTAGAAAACAGATGAAATCTGCACATACATCAGTAAAGGTTTCCAAAGGAAGTTTAGACTCTTTTCCATTTTGAAATATAATGGATCTTATTTTCTATATCTGAGGTCTCATTAGTGAGGTTTTACTAAAACCCGGGGTAAATATTGGCTTTATGTTTCATTGAAAGAATCAAAATTTTTTCCTACCACAGTGAAAACAAAATACAGTGATGGTTTCCATTTCACATGTGATAATTGAGCTAGTTAAAATGATCTGGACAAGAAGAGTCTGAAATTCCTCATGCTTTCTTAGAAACTGTTTTCTACCTTGTTTTGTATGTAAACGTGGAACTTGGCAAATGATGCACATGAGAAAATCTCCTTCATGTTTACTGGCTTTAAAACATCTCAGTAAATCTAGTGAAAGAGACACGAAACTTGACTGGATCACATAACAAGATTTTGCTGCAACAAGGAGCTAAATTAACTATATGCATATGATACTATGAACTTTGCTATATTGTAATGATAAAAGGATAAAAGTAGTTTTGTTATAAATGATGATGTATATTTTGTATTCATATTATTGTAAGGTTACAAAACTGTTAATAGGCAAATAACACATTACATATCAGGACATCCAGTGCTGAAGGAAAGGAACACTGGGAATAGAGATGTGAGATTTTTAGGAATCTGATTTTAGAGGAGGTCCACCTCTGTGTCCTGCACTGCAGGATTACTTAGGTCATACGTTATCATTTATTAATACCCAAATCCAGAATGATGAAAATCTGCTGTTGTTTCCTATGTGACGTGTTTTGCCTCTGACATTTTCCATCGTGTTCCATCTGGATGGACTAGATCTCACCAAAAGTATGAAACATCCTGTTTAGTGCTTAAAAATTAGCATTTATGTTTGTAACTCCATACATCCAAGGTGTTGCATGCAGGATGTTCTTTTGCACACCTTTTGATGGATATCTACCAAGGCAAACTCTGGTTGTAGTTCATAGATTTTGATTTTTTTATTTTTTTTTTACTTTTTTTATTGTCTGAGATCCCCTAAAGTAAACACACAAGGAGAATCATCATGTTCTTGCATAATCATTACAAGCAACAAGGAATGAAGTGTAGATGTGCAAGGTGCTTCATTTAGTTTAATCAGTGCTTCTATTATCAGTCATCCTGACATTGTATGATTCTAGTTCTTTATCATTTTGTCAGGAATTAACCAGTGCTATAGCTGATCATTAAAGATTATGTTTGTCTAAAGTAAAGGTCCCATCTTCTAAATAAAATATAAGGCTAGTTTTCTTGTGTTCTTCTAAGTTCATTAATGTTTGCAAGATGCTTCTGACGCAGATAGCCAGAAACTTTTTATTTGCACATGCCTATCTCTTCAGAACCACTTCTTTTTTAATGTGTGGCTTTATTTTTCAAGGAGTGTGTGGTGACTGACATGTTATTGGCAGGTATTCAAAATGTAGTTGGAGCATATGTTTTATTATACGAAAACATCAAGCATTAATATTTGTTGTAATTTAAAAATAAGATACACTCTGTCTTGTCTTTCATTCCTGAATACTGCTGGTTGGTTAACAAGAGGGCTCATGTTGTAAATATGATTACAAAAGTCAGTAGATCTTAAAGCACAAAAACCTAGATTTATTTTTAATATATACAGCTTCATGCAAATAAGTGGTTTGCTTCTGTGTCCTAGATGGTTTTTGAAATAAGTATGCTTTCTAGTGACTTTTGATGATTCCTGAAATGAGCAGTTAATAAATGCTCAGTTGCTAGGAGAGCTTTTTTTGTGCAAGTTTGTTATCAGACAGGATGATTTTGACGGCTGACCTCATGTGCTTTGGAGATAGAACCGCTTTTTGTTTGCAAATAAATTCAGTGTCAGGAGTTCTACTTGTTGGCAAAAATATTTCTGAGACATTTTTAGGTGTTCCAATCTAGCCTGTTGTTGTGGTTTAGCCCCGGTCAGCAACTAAGCACCACACAGCCGCTCGCTCACTCCCCCACCCTTGTGGGATGGGGGAGAGAATCGGAAGGGCCAAAGTAAGAAAACTCGTGGGTTGAGATAAGAACAGTTTAATAATTAAAATAAAACAGCAATAATACTAATATAATGAAAAGGAAAATAATGAGCGAGAGAGAGATGAAACACTGGAAGAAGAGGGGAAAAAAAAAAAACCAAAAAAGAAACCAAAACTAAACAACAGGTGCTGCAACCGCTCACCACCTGCCGACTGACGCTGCCGGTCCCCAAGCCGCGATCGCTGCCTTCCCCAGCCAATTCCCCCCAGTTAATATACTGGGCATGACGTCACATGATATGGAATACCCTCTGGCCAATTCGAATCAGCTCTCCTGGTTGTATCCCCTCCCCTCCCGGCTTCTTGTGCACCTGGCAGAGCATGGGAAGCTGGAAAGTCCTTGACTAGTGTAAACACTACCCAGCAACAACTAAAACACCAGGGTGTTATCAACATTATTTACATACCAAGTCTAAAACACAGCACTATGCTAGCTACAGTGAAGAAAAATCAACTATCCCAGCTAAAACCATGACAGTATCCACCCCTTATTCCATACCATTTACGTCATGCTCAGGTCTCATACTATCCAATATGACCTCAATAACCACCACCCGCCTCCCCATCCTTTGATGACATACGTAGATATCATTTATCATTCCCGTAGTCTATGGACCATCCCTGTAGAACATCTGTAGAGGGTCCACACATGTCCATTGAGTTCATTCAGTCCATAACTTTGGGCTCCATCTACCGTAATAGTCTTTCAAGGCCGGAGAGATGGTCTGCATGGTGTTGAATTGTTGCATGCTGAAGCCAGTCTTTGTTCCACCACCGCTACACGTTGTTTGGTTCAATCAAAGTTCATTCTTCATTAATTTTGGAAATTCTTACTATGATACCATCGATATAGCATATAGCAACCATAGGAGTGATGACATACAATATCATATAGCAATTAACAGCATACCGTTCAGTTCATTGGCTATTTTCACCCAAAATCAAATCCCCTTGAGGCACACATCGAACTCCTCCATCCTCCCGCATTACCCACCAAGTGCACCCAGGTCCTCGAGCAAAAGCAATCCCACGAATGGGTTTGCCTTTGCCTGAGACAGGAATAACCCAGACGGTTTTCCCCAGCATATTTTTTACATGCACTACAGGGACTTTATCCCCTTCCACAGAATGTAAGAGTCCTCATTGGTCAGGCCCAGCTCGATTGGCAGATCCCCTAGTGTTGACTAACCAGGTGGCTTTTGCTAAATGTGTATCCCAGTGTTTGAATGTCCCACCCCCCATTTCTCTCAGTGTAGTCTTTAACAGTCCATTGTATCGTTCAATTTTCCCAGGGGCTGGTGCATGATAGGGGCTGTGATACACCCACTCAATGCCATGCTCTTTGGCCCAGGTGTCTATGAGGTTATTTCGGAAATGAGTCCCGTTGTCTGACTCAATTCTTTCTGGGGTGCCATGTCGCCATAAAACTTGTTTTTCAAGGCCCAGGATAGTGTTCTGGGCGGTGGCATGGGGCACGGGATATGTTTCCAGCCATCCGGTGGTTGCTTCCACCATTGTAAGCACATGGCGTTTGCCTTGGCGGGTTTGTGGCAGTGTGATATAATCAATCTGCCAGGCCTCCCCATATTTATACTTCAGCCATCGTCCTCCATACCACAGAGGTTTTATCCGCTTGGCTTGCTTGATTGCAGCGCATGTTTCACAGTCATGGATGACCTGTGCAATAGTGTCCATGGTCAAGTCCACCCCTCGGTCGCGAGCCCATCTGTATGTTGCATCTCTTCCTTGATGGCCTGAGGTGTCGTGGGCCCACCGAGCTATAAATAGTTCACCTTTATGTTGCCAGTCTAGATCTACTTGAGCCACTTCAATCTTAGCAGCCTGATCCATCTGTTGGTTGTTCTGATGTTCTTCAGTGGCCCGACTCTTGGGGACATGAGCATCCACATGACGTACCTTCACAGCCAGGTTCACTACCCGGGCAGCAATATCTTGCCACAATGCAGCAGCCCAGATGGGTTTGCCTCTGCGCTGCCAGTTGTTCTGCTTCCATTGCTGTAACCACCCCCACAGGGCATTTGCCACCATCCATGAGTCAGTATAAAGAGAGAGCACTGGCCATTTTTCTCGTTCAGCAATGTCTAAAGCCAGCTGGATGGCCTTTACTTCTGCAAACTGACTTGATTCACCTTCTCCTTCAGCAGTTTCTGCGACTTGCCGTATAGGACTCCATACAGCAGCCTTCCATCTCTGATGCTTTCCCACCAGACGACAAGACCCATCAGTGAACAGGGCATATTGCTTCTCATTTTCTGGCAGTTTGTTATACAGTGGGGCCTCTTCAGCACGTGTCACCTCCTCCTCTGGTGACATTCCAAAATCTTTGCCTTCTGGCCAGTCCATGATCACTTCCAAGATTCCTGGGCGACTGGGGTTTCCTATTCGAGCCTGTTGGGTGATCAGTGCGACCCACTTACTCCATGTAGCATCAGTTGCGTGATGTGTAGAGGGGACCCTCCCTTTGAACATCCAGCCCAGCACCGGCAGTCGAGGTGCCAGGAGGAGCTGTGCTTCAGTACCGATCACTTCTGAAGCAGCTCGAACCCCTTCATATGCTGCCAATATCTCTTTTTCAGTTGGAGTGTAGCGTGCTTCGGACCCTCTGTATCTCTGACTCCAGAACCCTAGGGGCCGACCTCGGGTCTCCCCTGCTGCTTTCTGCCAGAGGCTCCAGGTAGGGCCATTCTCCCCGGCTGCAATATAGAGCACGTTTTTTACATCTTGTCCTGCCCGGACTGGCCCAAGGGCTACTGCATGAACTATCTCCTGCTTTATCTGTTCAAAGGCCTGTCGTTGCTCAGGGCCCCATTTGAAATCATTCTTCTTCCGGGTCACTTGATAGAGAGGGCTTACAATCAGACTGTAATTTGGAATATGCATTCTCCAAAAACCCACAACGCCTAAAAAAGCTTGTGTTTCCTTTTTGCTAGTTGGTCGAGACATGGCTGTTATTTTGTTGATCACATCCATTGGGATCTGCCGACGTCCATCTTGCCATTTTATTCCCAAAAACTGAATCTCCTGTGCAGGTCCCTTCACTTTACTTTGTTTTATGGCAAAACCAGCCTTCAGAAGGATTTGGACTATTTTCTTCCCTTTCTCGAAAACATCTTCTGCTGTGTTGCCCCACACGATGATGTCATCAATGTACTGAAGGTGTTCCGGAGCTCCACCCTGTTCCAGTGCAGTATGGATCAGTCCATGGCAAATGGTAGGGCTGTGTTTCCACCCCGGGGGCAGTCGATTCCAGGTGTACTGGACACCCCTCCAAGTGAAAGCAAACTGTGGTCTGCACTCTGCTGCCAAAGGGATTGAGAAGAATGCATTAGCGATATCAGTTGTGGCATACCACTTGGCTGCATTTGACTCCAGTTCATATTGAAGTTCTAGCATGTCCGGCACAGCAGCACTCAGTGGCGGAGTGACTTCGTTCAGGCCATGATAGTCCACGGTTAGTCTCCACTCCCCATTAGACTTCCGCACTGGCCATATGGGACTGTTAAAGGGTGAACGGGTCTTACTGATCACTCCTTGGCTCTCCAGTCGCCGAATGAGCTCATGGATGGGAATCAGGGAGTCTCGGTTGGTGCGGTATTGCCGCCGGTGCACTGTTGTGGTGGCAATTGGCACCTGTTGTTCTTTGACCTTCAGCAACCCCACAACAGAAGGGTCCTTCGAAAGACGGGGCAAAGTAGACAGCTGTTTAATTTCCTCCGTCTCCAAGGCAGCTATACCAAAAGCCCACCTGTACCCGTTTGGGTCCTTGAAATACCCTCTCCTGAGGTAGTCTATGCCAAGGATGCACGGAGCCTCTGGGCCAGTCACAATGGGGTGCTTTTGCCACTCATTCCCAGTTAGGCTCACTTCAGCCTCCAAAACAGTTAGCTCTTGGGATCCCCCTGTCACTCCAGCAATACAAATGGGTTCTGCCCCTACATAGTTTGATGGCATTAGGGTGCACTGTGCACCGGTGTCCACTAGAGCCTTATACTCCTGTGGGTCAGATGTGCCAGGCCATCAGATCCACACAGTCCAGTAAACCCGGTTGTCCCTTTCCTCCACCTGGCTGGAGGCAGGGCCCCTCTAATTCCAATTGCGGGTTTCCCACTCCAGATCTTGTGAATGGGAATCAGAAGTCTCCCTATTAAGATCACGGATAGAATCAGCGCTTCTACTCCTCTGTCTGGGGAACTGCCTACTGGAAACTGGAGCAGCAACTCTCCTGGAGGTCCCCCCTTGAGTGGTTGTTTTTCCTTGCAACTCACGTACCCGTGCCTCCAGGGTTGAGGTAGGTTTTCCATCCCACTTCCTCATGTCCTCTCCATGGTCACGCAGGTAAAACCATAGGGTGCCCCGTGGTGTGTATCTTCTCTCTTGAGCAGAAGGACGCTTACTCCTAATGGCCAAGATACTGGTCCGTACAGGTAGGGAGTAGGATATATCTTCTTTGATTTGCTGGACCTCCCGGGACGATTTCTCCACAGCTGAGACGAGGGAGGAAGAGACATGTGCTTCATAATCCCAGAGTTTATCAATCACATCCTCTACCGTTGGTGCCTCTTCATCTTTCCAGGACATTACTGCCAGGGAGTTTACATGGGATGATGGTGCGCTCCGTACAAACTTCTGCCACATGGGTCGTGTGCACTGGGCTTCATCTGGATCTTTGGATGACTGTTCACTACCCAGGTCACCATAAATCACCTCAAGCACAGCTAATTCTCTCAGGTACTGGATACCTCTCTCCATAGTGGTCCATTTTCCAGGGCGATATAGAACATCTTCCTTGAAGGGATACCTTTCTTTCACAGCAGACAGGAGTCGCCTCCAGAGGCTGAGGCCTTGTGTCCCTTTTCCAATTGCTTTGTCAATGCCCCCATCCCTAGAAAGGGATCCCAGTTGTTTGGCTTCCTTACCCTCTAATTCCAGGCTACTGGCCCCGTTATCCCAGCATCGGAGCAGCCAGGTGACAACATGCTCACCTACATGACGGCTGAAATCTTTTCGTATATCTCGTAGCTCACTTAAGGATAGGGATCGGGTAGTTTCCGTCTCTTGTACAAGTTCTTCCTCTTCCTTCTCCTCTCTTAGTAACGGCGCTGCTTCTCCATCATCCTTTTCTAAACGAGTTGACATTCTCTTCGAAGATTTCTTCTTTCGTATAGGGGCAACTGATACTGGCACGGGTTGATTCTCTGATTCAGCTTCAGTGTCCGTCATGGGTGTTTGAGCGGTCACAGTGCCTGTCGTCGGGCTTGAAGCTGCTGCAGCGCCTGTTGTGGGGGTTTGAGTGGCCACAGTGCTTGTCGCTGGGCTTGGAGCTGCTGCAGCGCCTGTTGTGGGGGTTTGAGGGGCCACAGTGCTTGTCACTGGGCTTGGAGTAGCCACAGGGCCTGTCGTTTTTCCTTGGTGGTGCTGAATACTGTTGAATAGGGCTCGGTAGGCATGGGCCAGGCCCCAACACATTGCAATGATTTGTATCTCTCTGGAATTGCTAGGGTGACAGCATACTTCCTCCAAATATTCTACTAATTTTTCAGGATTCTGCACTTGTTCAGGGGTGAAGTCCCAAAACACTGGGGGTGCCCACCATCTCAGGCATTTGCCCATACTATCCCACATACCCTGCCACCCATAATTATCGAGCCTTGGGGCAGATCTCTGGATGATATTCTTGAATTGCTTGTTAACCTTAGACAAAACTGACACAATCTGCCATAGGAATATCAACAGATGTATCTTAACTACCCAAGGATGTTCAAGATACTGAAAAGTTGTTGTAATGAAGGAGGAGACATTACAGAAGACGGTAGCTAAGGTGCCATTCTGTATTTCCTCCATAAAGAACCTTTCAGAAGAGGAGGTATAATTGCTAATTGTCTCCATGAGGTGGTACCCGAAGTACAGTAACGGCTTCCATGCAAAACCCAAATAACTGATAAAACTCAAGGCCAGTGTTTTAATAACAAATCTCCTAGGCAAAACATCTCTAACCACTGCAGAGCACAGCAAACTACAAAACCCAACGCCAATCTTTAACATGTACTTCAAAATCAGCATGGTGTAGGTCTGACTAACTAATATCGAGAACAGATGAATCAATGCTGTGACCAGCAACTGTTATTATCTCAAACCCTTCATGCCCCACGTTGGGCGCCAAAAAGGACTGTTGTGGTTTAGCCCCGGTCAGCAACTAAGCACCACACAGCCGCTCGCTACTCCCCCACCCTTGTGGGATGGGGGAGAGAATCGGAAGGGCCAAAGTAAGAAAACTCGTGGGTTGAGATAAGAACAGTTTAATAATTAGAATAAAACAGCAATAATACTAATATAATGAAAAGGAAAATAATGAGCGAGAGAGAGATGAAACACTAGAAGGAGAGGGAGAGGAAAAAAAAAAACCAAAACCAAAACTAAACAACAAGTGCTGCAACCGCTCACCACCCGCCGACCGACGCTGCCGGTCCCCGAGCCGCGATCGCTGCCTCCCCCAGCCAATTTCCCCCAGTTAATATACTGGGCATGACATCACATGATATGGAATACCCTTTGGCCAATTCGAATCAGCTCTCCTGGTTGTATCCCCTCCCCTCCCGGCTTCTTGTGCACCTGGCAGAGCATGGGAAGCTGGAAAGTCCTTGACTAGTGTAAACACTACCCAGCAACAACTAAAACACCAGGGTGTTATCAACATTATTTACATACCAAGTCTAAAACACAGCACTATGCTAGCTACAGTGAAGAAAATCAACTATCCCAGCTAAAACCATGACACTTGTTCATGGTTAGACTTTCTTCTGATGCCCATATTGCAATTCAGGATGCTCATCCAGGTGTTGCAGGGAATAGAAAATTATGTGCAAGTAGATTTAGAGAACCGCAGCAATGAATGAGGAACATGAAACAGATCAGTAGAGGGATACATATGTTTTAAAGTTTATACGTGTGGTGTCTTGAATTTGAGCCTTCTGTTGTCTAAACTTAGATTCAAATTCACAGCTAGTCACTATTACCACAGTTAAATTCCTTCCCACTCCTCTTTCCTCCCCTCTGTTTGCAAACAGGAGGAAAGCAAATGGTGTCACACGGCTTCTTTCCTGCCAAAGCATTCCTCCAGCCATGGGTGCCTGTCTGGCCTATGAAGTGAAAATAATCTTCTCTGCATTGCTGTGCCCCACTTTCTACCAAAGCTTGTTACAGTGCGCAGTACGATTATTTCCCTTCCTTTAGCACACTTAACCTGTATTTCTTTCAATGACCGTATGGGGTGGGGTTTTGGGGCAGGGAGAGGGGTTGTTTGGTTTTTAAGTTTTGAGCTTTTATAGTTTCAACTTGAGGAGGAGATTAATATTGTGACAGTAAGAAAAACGCACAAAATTACACCCACTGCAGAGAATTTGCCTCCTGCAGCTGCTGAAGTAGGGTTACTTGGCAGATGCTTGCTTGGATACATCAACTCCTATCACACTTGATTAACCCACACAGCTATGGGCCAGCACATTGCTAGCTGGCAAGATAAAGTTTAATTACTGTTATTTTCACAACGAATGAAGTATTTGCTGTATAAGCTTCAAAAAGTTAGATGAGACAGCCATCACTGTGAGAGAGGTAAGGAACTGAAAGATGAGAGTGGCTTTCAGCTGTGAAGAGCAATCTTCTGCTTCCAAGATTTTTTCTTTCTCTCAGACAAATTATGGTGCTTTTAGTGTAACTTAGAAGCTGAGAGGTGTCTGTCAGCTTCTTTGACAGCAAAAGCTGACATCTGAAATTCAGTCCAATCTTTCATTTTGGATGGCGTTCATCAGTGGTCTTTTGATGAAATAATGAATTTGAAATATTAAATATTCCCTAAGCTATAAAGGTTAGAATTTCACTGAAAGTCTCAAAATTTGGATGACTATCTATCACTCAAAATTTGGCTAAGAGTATTTGTTATACCACGACATTCCTGAATATAATCCTGCAGTATGTACAATTGAAGGGTCAGGGACAAATCCTGTGACATATTCAGGAGGAAAGGGATTTTAACCCTTCTTCGTTGGCCATTTTTCAGCTTCTGTAATTGTCTTTTAGGTATGTATAGCAGCTGCAATTACTTCTGCAGAGCAATTGCATGCAATGCTGCTCTTTACAATGTTTGAACTTATTAATGATTTGCATTTCAGAAACGCCCCTCATCTCTGTTACTGAACAGTTAATTACTGGTAGATAGTTACTGTGCATCAGATAGAGATAGTATTTTTAAAGGGTAGGAATAGTTTCCTTTTGTGATATTATTGAGATTTTTTATTTCACTTTTTCAGTCTTATAAATGCATTATGGTTTTATGATCTTCTACTGTGCTTTTGCATTACATGATGTGGCCAAGGCAAAAACAAGCCTCAATACAGTTTGCATTGAAATTCTTCTAATCTTGGCTCTTCTGATTTTGAAAAGCCTTGTTCTCCTTGTCTTGATTGTAGTTTGTTTCCAGCAGCAGTACCATAGTTCTTGAGTTTACAAGATGCTTTTGCTTGTTTTTTTTTTCTTTATTTCAATTTACAAATGGTGCTTCCCACTCCTCTCATTCAAGTGTGCTTTTGGAAAACCCCTAATTTTTCAGTTCCAGTAGTTCAAATAATTGTTCAAACACTGAAAAAGAGTGTGGGTGGGGGGATGTTCTGTGGAGTTTGGAGTTAATTGGGAGTGGATCTACCTGTGGCTGAGTAAAACTCAATAATTGGCACTTTACCACAGCTGAGAATGCTAACGAGTTTGCTAGTGTTTTCTCCTGCTGTTCTTTTACCCCTTTCCCTTCCAAAGCTTTGTCATTAGCATGATGTATGCTTTCAACACAGGCTCTTTTTCTGCAGCGAGCCTGTGCACTCCAGGCTTTCCTGGAAATGCCACATTGGATGTAAGGACACAACAGCAGTTATTTGGAGTTTAGCCAGGACACAGAATATCTATTGGTTCTGTGCTTTGCTTTTATGCCAGCTGTGGGAGGACTGTGATTATTTAAGACAAAGGCAGTGGCTGCATTTGTACCACTTAAGAGCTTTGTAGAATGTGACTGCAGCATTTTCTTACATGCCAACTACTTTACAGCAATATGCTAACAGCATTTATCAGCTGTAAATGCAGGCAGTACAGTCATTTTTAGTACACGCCTGTAACTGTCCTGTTTCAGTACAGACAGTCTGATGTACAAATGCAAATGGAAAAAAAGTCTCTGGCTTTTGACTGGGATCTCACAGTGCACAAATCTCTTTCACATCACAATAGACATTTCCATACAGTGTCTACACTTTCATTTTTCCCAGAGCAAAATCAAAATTCTCAGATTTTTTGATTGCCTTGTAACCTACACTAATACATGCTTATCAGAAACATTTATGTCCAGCAAATGAACTATTTTGGTGTCTCTGGTTTGTAACCAGAGAGTTAAAGTAGTGAAAAAGAACTGATCTATTCTGGTACTGCATGATATAGGGGTACCTGAACTAGTTCTGACTTAATTCCATAATTTAAGGGAATAAGTTCATGGCAACTGTGCGTTTCAACCAAGGTAATTCACCTGATAATTTACCCCAGCACTACATGTCCAGAGAATGCCTTGTTTCCCTACTTATTTCCATACTTCAGAGTCTGATATTAAAGACCAGTAAACTAAGATGCCTATGAAACTTACATTAAAATGACCTTTTCTGAAGCCATTTTATCTGTATACCTCTATACAAAAATAAAATTGAAAAATTATTATTATTATTACTAATTGCAATATTAACTCTGTTATGTTTTTATGTTTGCTGCAGGCTGGAAATTAAATCCAGTTGTCGGTGCAGTTTATAGTCCAGAATTCTATGCAGGTAAGGATTACACTATAGATGTCCATGCTGTATTTTATTTTAGTACTCTTTAAAACATGCAAAAGTACAGAATATGCGTTTGGTCTGAGGTTTGGTTTCTTTGTTTGATTCATGTTATCTGCAAGTTATTTACAGATTTCAGGTGTAGGATTTTATGTTACCTGGTCATACTAAAGTTTATATAGAAGATATATTAATACCTTTTTATTGGAAAGTAGATACTATCAATGTGAAATGTACTGCAATATCCCAGTCATACATGAAGTTTTATTTATATTTTATTAATATTTTATTTTATATTTCAGTACAATCACTTTCCTCCAGGAATTATTTAAGCAACAACAACAACAACAAAATCTATCTATAAATATATATTTTGTGTATATACATGTACATAGACATACATAGGTATACAGTATCTCTGTTCATAATTCTTTTCTTGAACATTTGCCTTTAAATTTTATATTTAGTTATCCAGTTTCTTAAATTTTTTAAAATTTTAAACCTATATTATCATTTGAATCTTCACTGAGACCAAATTCTGGTCCTGGTTACAGTTTGGAGTTAATGAGACACAGTCTTTTTGCTGGAAGTCAGCTAACAACAGTTTCTAAATGTGCTTTAGCAACAGTATTGAAAACAAACATGGTTGTACTTCAAAACCCAGTTGATTTCAGAGGAATTTGCATCCTGCCCATAAACATAACCACTAGCAAGTCCAAAGAAGCCATTTTTTGAAAGCTAATAACTTACATCAAAGACAGAAATAATGACTGTAAATCCAAATGTTTCTCATCGGTAATAAAGTTGCCTTCCTTTCTTAGGTTCCAAAATCATATATGAGTCTTCCATGACTTTCATGGGAAACTTTGGGAATATTTCAGTTTTCCATTTGGATTTGTTTTTCAGTTGTCTGGGTGTGTGTATACTAGATTCAAATACCTAAGGATGTTTTAAAAACCCAAAAATATTTATCTATTGTCACACACTTAGGTGATTGAGGAAGAAGAGGTAATTGTAGAATACATTTTTTAGAGCAAGTAAAGAACAGTTATTAGAAAAGCAATTTTCACAGATGGTAGTTAAACATGGAAAGAGATTGCCCACAGAAGCTGGGGAATCTCCATTCACAGAGATATTCAAGCCTCCACTAGACAAAGCTGAAAAACTTTCTTTAGTTCCAGGGACTTCAAGAGATAAAAACTGTTAAATAGGACTGCTGTTACAGATATTTATTTTTAAAAAGTTGCATGTAATACATTCATTGCCATCAACTAAGATAGATAAAAATGTTCCAGTAAAAGTAGCACAGTATAATAAAAATACTAACTTGGCATTCATGGAATTGCAATATTTAGTGTAGGCAGAATTTATTTCCTTTGTTGATGTATGCCTACATTGAAAACAGGATTTTAACATTGATCTCGTTTGAGTAGTTAGTGAACCAACCCTGAACCTGCATAAATTAGAAAGTCAGAGTTATTAGTCATTTTATATAAATGACTTTGTGTTAATGACAAATATAATAAAACTCCCATAGTGCAGTAATCAATTTTCTAATACGTATGCAGAATTAACAATCTGACTTATAATTGTCTCATGAAGTAGGGCATGAGGAGTTCACATAGTTTGTAAATTAAAATCAATATTTTCAATCTCTCCTGAAGGTAATTTTCCTAATTTACTGGACTTTTCCCTAACATTTATTTTGTCTTTTAATTATAAAATGGCAGGTTATTGATTTTTTTGTATAACCTCCTAAAGTCCCAAGTGCATTTTTATTGCCAACACAAGGGAGGTGTTTGCCCTTCTTAATGAGAATCTTTAATTACCATTAGAGGAATATTAATTTAATTTTCTGAATTATGACATGCATTCCACCACACCTATGCAGAAAGTTCTATCAAGATACTTCATGTATTTCAGATTTTTTTTCAGTTTATATGAGGCAGTTTTTTTTAAATGTATATCAAATTCATATTTTCTGTATTGACTAAAGATAATTTTTTTTCAGACATTTAAACTGTCCTTTAAGCAATAAAGTTAAAAAAAAAAAAAGAAAAAAAGAAAAAAAGAGCCCTGTGTAGGTCTCTAATAGTTAGAAAATGAAACAGTAAAAGAGCAATGCAGTTCTTGCATGCAGTAATAAAATAGTGTGACATATCTTTCATTTTGGGTTCCTCCCTGACACCTTACTTGGAGAAGAAGCAGTTGCACTTTTGAAGATTATAAAATTAGAAATGTGATTTTTAAGACAGTCAAAGTTCTAGTTATTTGGTTTAATTATTGTCTCCAACACTGTCGTGTTAAAATTGTACCAACTCTTTCATACTCAGTGCAAGAAGTTCCTTTAGCTCCTAATAAATGATGAAAAATTTGGCCACTTCTGAAATAAAGATGATACATTTGCAGAGAAACTGTTGATTTAAAGTACCTTTAATCTTCATAAATAAGTAAAAAACCAGAAGGTTATACAAAGCTGTCAGGATGGCACTGATGAATGGCAAATTCACCCGTTTCTCAATTGCTGGTGAAGACACACACCGTAAGGCTTAACCGTATTGTACATCATATCTGCCAACTCATTTCTGTGATTAAATATTCCATCAGTGCAGGCTATAAGGCGGTAAAGCTTAACAAGATTCATAAGATGCACCACTTGAATACACATAACTCACTTCCTTGGATAGAGAGCATCCTGCATGCAAAAGAAAATTAGAATTGAGTTAAATTACTCCATAAGACAAGATCAATAGAGAAAGGAAAAGATCCCCTAATGCAATGCAAATCTAAGATATAGTTATGTCCTGACAACTTGAAGCAGACAATTAAAGTCAAATAGGGAGGAACGCAATGTAAATCAACCCTAAAACCTTGAAGATAATGGTAAACAGTTGGATCAGTGACATGATTGTTATAGCTCTGCTTTTTTTTTCTGAGTGTACACTTCCGTAAAAGAAAACCTTTATTGAGGAAACACATGACAGCTAAAAATGGAGACATTTTGAGACAAATTGAGATACATAGCAGATGCACAACAGACACTATGTAGGTAAAATACTACTTGAGGACTGGAAAATACTATATATTTACAAAACACTACAGATTTTTCTTCCTGAGTAGCCCTTCTAAGACTGTTTTTCTGACTTTGAAATGCTCATGCTGTAGTAAATTAGAATATGGCTATTTAGGTCACGTGTAGCATTAATAAGGATTTCCAGTGACATGTTCATGAAGTGCAATTTGAAAACTGCTGTTGTAATTCCAAGGCTTAGCAAGTCTCCCTAACAGCTGCCAGCTGCGGATGTGCTGATGAGCTGGCTAACTGGCATACCTCCTGCCCTTCCCACAGGTCTGCTGGGAAGTCCTAAAATGACATTTCACAGAAAACAAAAGGACGGTGATTTTTTTTTCATTTATCATTTTCAGTATTTCACAGAATTCCACTTTTCCATATATCATAGCTGATAGGTAGTTTTTAAAAAATTGAATTCTGTCCACATAGTCTCCTTCTAGTAAATAAGAGGATACTCTTTAAGGTGCTATTCCTCCTTATGAGAAATAAATCCTTAATGATGTTATCATTTCCATTTCAGCTTATCTTTTCCAGTAAACTATTTATCAAGTTCAGGTCCTAAGGAGGAAATTTGTAAGCACTGTGTGATTCATGTCACAAAGTCTTCATGTAAACTGGGACAAATTTTTCATTTTTTTGTATATCCATCCCATTTTAAATCCATCCCATAGTGACCCATAATTTTGCTATGTTAAGCTAGAGTCTGTTACCTTCCCCCATACACTCATATGCAGCTGGCAAAATACATATCTGAAGTTTGATTTCTTTACTAGGAGTACTCTGGTACTTTCTTTCCATAAGTTGTGATGTTCTTTGTTTCTGTGGTTTGTTATATTATAATTTTTACCTGCTTATTTATTTTTATATAGTGTATATTTTATCTGTAATACCTAGCTTTCCTTTTAGCCTTGGGAGGTCTGAGAGTGAAGTTTCATGTTGTTCCTTTCAGTTTTATTGCAGATCTTTCTTTTTTTCCTCTTTTGGTTTTTGGAATGACAAATTTTTGAGCAATCTCTTGCACTCACCTTAATGGAATGTAGAGTATTGTTGCACCACTATTACTACAACAGATCAGGTCTTTAAAGCAGACAGCTTGAGACACAGTAAGGCCATTTAAAAAGACTTTGTCCTTCTAAGTGGCAGAAAATATAGTTTACAGCACCTACCTGTTGGAGAGGTTTCTTTTTGACAGTTCCGGTATGCAAAGTGGGGGAAAAGATGGTATAGAAATTACCTGAAATCTAATGAATCTTTTTTCAGAGAACAGTTGAATTCACAGTGACCTATAAAAGAAAATATTCTTGTGTGGTCATAACCAACAAACAATATTTCAAAAAATTCAAAATTTAAGTTGTCAGTGGAGAAAGAAAGGACTTAAGACTAGTGAAGAAGAACCACTAGAGCAAGTCATGGAGCACAGCTCAATGACAAGTAATAGAGATCCCATTCTTCTTTTACTTAAGTGACTAATTACATATTATTTTTTCCTGAATAGTCATGAAGTGCTAGAAGTTTTTTGGAAGCTAGTTTCAAGAGTCATCCTATGTAGCTGAGTAGTTGTATTCACTTCATAAATAGTCTTAACCCAGTGAGGACTATTGTAGGCACCCAGTTTCTTGGGCAGTTAGTAGTTATCATTGCAAGGTGGCTTGGAAAATTTTCCCCAACAGTTAAAATGAAAGAAAGGGGAAAGAGCTTGTGCTTTTGACAATTTTATATGTCCTCAGAAGACAGAGAATTTTTTAGATGCCTGGGTCTTTTTATCATGCTGTGGATTTGGAAGCTAGCACTATCCTCCAAGAAGCAGATTTTGTAACAAACTTGCTTTCACAAGTTTGTTGAAAATTTGAAATATAATGCTATATATAATTAATAAGGGAAGAAATATCATAGTACTATATATATATAAATGCACTTAAATAAGAGGAATCCAGGGAAAGAGAGGATTCCTGTATGTTTGCTAACACTAATTCTCTTTGTTCATGTCTTAAAGCATCTATTTCTGGAATGTAAGAGCACCTGGGATTCATTTCATCTTTCTAGTGTTTCTCTTTGAATTTAAATGACTCTTGCATAAGCTCAGCAAATACCCTAGAAACACTTCTCAGTGAAGGTGTTTGGCGTTTGCGAAGCTGAATTATATGCTTGCACAGCAATTCTAATCCTAGGGTAAAAGGTCCCTGTACCATATCTGTAAAGCATAATTTTGGTGGAAATTGTCTGTCTGTCACTATATAGATTAATTCATTTTACAATTTGATTATATACACTTAGATTTGAACTTAGCTATTGACTAAGCAGATTTTCCTATGTAAACATATTGTCAACATTGTTAGCTAAATAGTTTAAGTAATTTTCTAACTACAGAAAAATTAAATAATTATTGTTTAATATTCCATCTATTATAAATAGATGCTCCTTTTCAAAGCATAAAACAAAGCTGTAACTGTTGTTTTAAAAATTATCATGTTAAAGTACCATCATACAAATGATGCCATCCTTGTTAGATTAACACCACTGATGACAGCTAATGCATTTCTAAAACTACTGTGGAGCTGTTACAAGCCATTATAGTGGAAATACTGGTTTATGAAAGATTAATAAAGCCAGTAGAAAAATGGAATTCAGCATCTGTACTAGCTATTTACGCAAAAAAATCTTCCAGAATTAATTATGTCTTATGCTACATTATAATGAGTTTTTCATTAAAATGTATACCATCGTGGAAACTAAACAAGGATTATTCAAAGAATAATGCCAATGACTGTTATTTTTTGAAAGATTAATTTAGTTAATTGGTTATGCATTTAAATCTGGAGCAAGGTTAATCGACCTATATTTATCATTGTATCGAAGTCTGCATATTTTATAGAGAAAATCACAGATACTGTCAGTATTACCCATTTAAGGATGTTTCTTCTGTTTGGATGTATATTTAATAACACAGTATACACTTAGGCTTTGATACTGTTCCTATGTGATTGCAAAAAGAAATTCCATACACTTGAGTATTTCATGGTAAATCCTGAACTTTATACCAGATAGAGCTTTATACCAGAAGACAGAGAGTGGTTAAGAAGGGAGTTCATGCTTCTGCCATGTAGAAGTTTGGGAATTTTGACCACAGTCTGGTATAGAGGAATAATTTGATACTGGATTGTGATGAGTTTGTGCACAAATAGAATCTGGAAAAACAGAAACTGCAGGTTTGCTAAAAGTTGGAGTTCTTTCAAAACAGGGGAAAGGAGGTGTTTGGAGCGGGGTTGTTTGGATCTTTTTGCTTGATGTTACAGTCTTGCTGAGAATTAGGTCTTAAGTCTTCTGCAAATCAGCCTGAGTTAATACTACTGAGATATCCCACTTCAACTAGTCTTGGGTGCCTACACAGCAAAACCACACTGACCTTATCTCACTACCTGGAGTCAATGGATTTGGAGTTCTTAAGCGTAAGTGCTGCATCCTCACTATGGTGCAGTATCAGCAGCCTGATACCATTCTCCAGTGATAGGTCAGATCTCTGATGCTGGAGATTTTTCTAGAAGTCATATCAGTAGTTACTGTATGTAGGCAAAGAATACTCTGAGATGACAAAACAATGCCAACAAGTTAATAGAGCTGTCATGGGTGCAAAGCACAAAGTTGAGGCAGGGAGGCAAGGGGAAGAATTGTTATATTAGCTGTTCTGGGATGGAAAAAACATGTAGAAATGAAGTAATACATAGAAGAACAGAAAAAGTCTATTTAAATAGGTATCGTAAGGAAGGAAGTAGGGCCAATGAATGGCAAAAGTTCTCTAGCCTCTGTTCCTCCTGTATACCCTGCATGCTTTTTACAAAGGAGTAAGATGCCTTTCCTCGTTCTGAGGTCATAACTGAAAACCCCTCTTTTCTCTTTGAACTGCTAGGTAATAAATTTCCTCAGTGGTACTTCTGCCAGGTAGTACTTATGAAAATTTCTTGTTTTCTTTAGGTAAACTTGTTCCTCTTATAATGTCTGACCCAAAGGTAAAGCAATGTGTATGAAGTAGGCTTGGAATGTTAAATTCCTATACGTGAGTAAGCTTGAATTCAACTTTAACACATGTTCTGTGAGTTGGTGGATGAACACAGGACCAGGTATAGTCATAATTAAACATGTGATTGTGATCGCAACTTACTTGATTCTTGATTTAGTACCCTATTCTAGCACAGAACACCATGTGTGTTGAAAGTACGTTATAGTTAGCTCATGGAAGGGAAATCCACTAACCATTATTAAATACACAGAAGCTGCTTCGGACTTAGGAAGTCCTTGAGCTGCAAATGGTTGGAAACTAGGATAATGCCTGTGAGAATAGTATCATGCTTGCTGCCTTCTTGTACTTTACCTTAGATACACACTTTTGATGATTTTGAAAATTTTAGTTTTTTAATTATATACAACATGTCAAAATGCCATCCAAATGACAGCATGATGGTTGAGACTATAGGGGCAATATGAAGGTCACATTCTTGCATTACAGTCAATGGCCACCAAGTTAAAGTATTCAGATTACATCTTGACAGTTAGTTTTGTAGTCAAATGATCTGTTCAGCTGAGTTGCTAACTACTCAATTCATCCCGCCCATTTCAGATACATACATTTGTTTAGTTCAAGGCTGCTTTTGTTTGAAGAAACATTCTTCTGTAGTTCTTCTTTTTTCTCCAGTGAGCTGGTATAATACATCTGAGCAGCCCCCACACAGATCTAGTATAATCATTGTGGAATGCAGTGGTGATCATACTCTAACCTGGACATTTCACACCCATGAAATAAGATTTTTTACATTGGACCAGACACTTCTTAACATCATAGAAATGTGGTTGGGACTGACTTCTGCAGGTCATGCAGTCCAACTTTTCTTTTTGAAGCAGGACTAACACCAGTGGTAGATCAGGTGAGCCATGAATTTGTGTACATCTACAAAGACAGAGATTTATGATCTTCTTTGGGTAACCTTTTCCAGTGCTGCACTGCCCTTGTAGTGAAAAATGTTTTCCTAATGTCCAACCTAAACCTCCCAAGCTACAGTTGGTGGCCGTTGACCTTTCATATTATCATCTGCTACCATTCCAATGAGATTTTGGCTCCATCATCTTGTAACTTCTCCTCAAGTAGAAGTGAAGTCTAGGAAGGAAGCCTAGAAGTGAAGGAAGAAAGCTATTAGATTGCCTTTTAACTTCCTCTTTGCCAGACTAATCAAGTTCAGTTCCCTCAGCCCCTCTTCGCAGGACATGAGCTCTAGACCCCTGCCCATCTTGGTTTCACGCCAACATATCCTCCCCAGTTTCTCCATATTTCAGTTGAACTGGAGTGGCAGTAGGTTTAAAAACTGGATGCAGTATTCCAGGTGCAACTCTTGCTGGCACCAGCTCTGTGTGTGTTGGGGGAATAACAGCAGCTCTTGATCTGCTGGCCATGTTTAAATGTTTCTCCTAATTTCACCTAGTATGCAGTTTGCCTTGTTTGTTTAAATGTTACTTTAATAAAAAAAAGAAAGCATTCTGAGCAAGCAGGAGCTGTACAGTCCTTTCTTTGTTATTACGTTGCTTCTAACTTCTTGGTTTTTTGTTGAAATGTTTTTGGTTTTTTTTATTGTGGATATAATTGACCAATTTTTAAAGGGCTAAAACCAAAGTTAAGTACTATGCTTTACTGATGAAGAGAATCTTTTGAGGAAAAATACTTCTTGGACTTCTCTTATTTAAACGTCATTCTGGTGGTTAGTGAAAATGGGTTCTATGGCTTCTTGATTAGTGATGGACCAAAAATAAATAAGTATGGTGGCAGCCTAAAACTGTCTAATTATAAACATTATACTGAAATACTTTTTTCCACAACTATCTCCCTAGCCTCCTCTTGTTAATATATTAGTTTGCAGCATTAGCATGATTTTTAAGTAAATCTGAAAATTATCCCCACTTGCCATATACTGGCTTGGGGTTTGCAGGGCAGGGTTAGTTTACATGAAATAGATTCTGTTTGCAAGAAACTGCACTGGGAGCTGTACTGGAGGCTCCATGTGCACTCTGACTGTCGTATGTCATGCAGATTGGCTTTTGGAGAGCTTTGAACTGTGTGTGGTGGGGTTGTCTGCTTCAGGGGACAAACCTGGTCCAGAATAAACTCACCAGACTGTGTATGATGTAGGTTTAGAGGCCAGATATAAACCCAGCTGTTTTATAGGTACTGCTGCTGTCTCACCAATTACTTGACAATAGAGGTCAGCCTGGGTGTGCTCTGTCTGGACCTGAGGTCTAAGCTACAATATGCATGGTGGTTGTCTGATAGAATAAAACTGGGACTGTAATTCAAATACCAGCTATGGATATATGTAAAAAGCAATGACTTAAGAATCTCTCAGAGGAAAATTTAAGACAAACTACAAGGTCATCACTAAAACACTTCTTTGTTCAGGACTGGGTGGGATATTTGCAATGCTAGATAAATTAATAGCAGTTATGCAGAGGAATAATTTGTTCTGATTAGAAGAATAACAAAGTTAGGAAGATCCATGCGTTAGGATGGACAGTCAGGCAGACAAACTATCCTGAAATGTAAAGTAATAAAGTAATATATGAAATGTAAAGTTAATACAGTTCAGTGGAATGGAAAACAACTCTGCTGTGTGTTAAACCTTGATTACATCTGTAAATTAATGCTTAAGCAGTTTAAGATTATGTTGAATTGTATTCCAAACATAGAGCTAATGTTTTCTGTTTTGTCTTCTGCATTTTTTTCCCATTTGGGGCATTGGATGACAGAATCCCCAATACATTTGCATTGTAATTGCATTTCATAATACTTATTGAAGTAGATTTCAAAATACTGAGTTTTCATTCATCTACTCATTTGTGGAGGTAGCTGAGACGAAGCTGTGCTTTACAATGGTACACAATCTCTGTCAGTTTGGCGCTGTTAGATTTTCTTTGTGAAAATTGTTTTGGGGGAAATCTCCAAGCATAGAACTGCTTCTAGTAAAAGTGAGTGCTTTGGAAAGTTTGGAAATTACCATTACCATTTTTGTAATGTTTTTTGTAATGTTTTTTGTAATGTTTTTTCATGCTCCTGAAATGCTGGAATCTGAATGGGCTAGGGAAGAAATAGACTAACTAAAGACAGGATTATGTATGATGATTCAATTTTTGTTCTTTTATATTCTCAGCTTGTCATCCAGAATAGAATTTTATTTGTAAGTTAAAACCAACATACATTGGGGTAAGCAAACAGAACTGAGGGATTAGTAATTTGCATCCCTGCATCTAATTGCATTAGATTTGCATCTCTGTCTTATCAATTTACTGAAATAGGTAATTTACACAGAAAATAGTGTCTTGACACAATATGAGCAGATAAAGTATAAACGCATCTTCATGTAATCCCTCCAGGGCCATGGTGAAACTGCAGCATTGGTGTTTGAGCAGAAAGGCTCCAGTTTCATTTAATCTGTGATTCTATTCATACTGCAGTCTTTATTAATCAGGCAGATGTATGAATGTGACCTGTTTTATTTATCAGCAGAATATAAATATATTTTTTTGTATTCTCAAGTATCCTATTTCAAGAATAGTATAATAACAGCTCAGAGTTGATATTTTTACTTCAGAATTTCTCTCATGTTTGTTTCTCAAAGTTACAAATTAACCAAGATCAAGTTACAATCAACCAAGAATAACCATCATTTACATACCTTTTAGTCTGCTAGGAGGACCTAGAAAGATTAGGAATAAAGATCTAATTTTCAAAGTTTCTGAACAACTTCAGTGGGACACATCCCCCAGTGTAAAATAATGACAGTGAATATCACTGAATATCAATTTATGTGCACCTGAATTTGTGTGTGTGTATATATATATATCATATAGTAAACATATTTTGTAGGAAAGTTACAGCTATGGGCAATACTGACAGTACCGCTCCAATTTTTCACATGATTATGTAGTGTTTTTCCCGTTTTAGATTTTTTGGTGACAATGTGTGCATAAAGACTTGCACTTGGATGCCAATGATAAAAATTCACTACCAAGCACAGGTAAACTTTCTAGGCTTGTTAGGTATTTTGGTACAAGCAGCAGCTGAGTTTGTGTGACCGTATTTCATTTGGGTTTCAAGACAAAGAATGTCTGTGGCTGATTAATCATTTTTAAATTATATTTGGAAAGGGTGGTTTATTCCAACTGTTTTACCTTGTGAATGGTAACATTACATAAATTGTTCCTGTGAAATATAGCTCATCTATGGTAAGGTTGGCATGCTAATGAAGATAGAAACAAGTCAGTCATGCAGTGTGTGTTTTTAAGCTGGCGTTACTTTGCCACATACCAAGAGTACCATGGCACAGCCTTAATTTGCCACTAAAATCCAGTTATTATGTCATGCTACATTGTCAAGCTTTTCATTCTAAAGCAATATTTGAGAATTGTAATGGATTGGTAGTGGATATACCTTTCAACTTTTCACTGATTAAGTGGGTGAAGCTTTAAAGCAAGTCATCATGTTGTGAGGCAGGAAAAGGATGTTGGCATGGGAGCAGAGCTTAAAAGAATTTGCTGCTTCCCAGCTCCTGTGCTATCTGCAAGGTTTTTCCCAGTCTAAGACACCACAGTACATATCAACTTGATATTTAGATATCAACTACTTTAGATTCTTCTCCCTACCATGCAATTCTCTTGTTTAAGTGAAACTCCATATATAATTTTGAGGGAATTAAATATAGGTTTTGTTTGTATTTTTAACATATTGGAAGAAAGGAGGTGTGTATTTTTTGGATGATGCTACTTTAGTCCTTGTTAATAATGGATGAAACAATTCAATGTGTCAACACAACCATCCATGAATGATTGTGTTAAAATCTGAAGGAGTATTATTCCATTTGTAGAAAGATCCCAAATAATTGAGAGAACTCAAGAAGTATTTTTTTTTTAATTAACAGCATATTTAAAAGCTTACTAAGGCCATGTAGTTTGACTGTAGATAATGAAAGGCTCAGAGGACACTTAGCAACTATCATGTATTCAAGATACTCTCTTTAAATTCCCTAGTCAGATGGGACAATAGAAGCTAACATATGCTATTATTGTGCAACAGTGGCCTTTTAGTTAGGTATTTCTGATCCATTTCTGTGACACATTTTGAAATAACCCATCATAGAACAATATTCCAGACCAGAACAAAGATAATGCTATTTCTGTCTGGAAAGGCCTATATTAAATTACACCTTTAGGACAGCAAAACAAGAGCAGGCATGGATTGCTTATGAGGATCTTTGATACACTAGCAAATATCCTGATATGTTCATGAGAGATGCAGCTTTATAGTTTTCTTCATGCATTGTATGTGGAAGAGGAATTAAGTGTACAGGACTAGTAGTTGTTGCAAAAGGTACAAAGAAAAACAGTGATCAGAATGACTGAGAGAAGATTGGGCTATGTAACATCCAGCTGTATTGGGAGAAAGGGAAAATGAAATAGCAATCACCAAATTTAATAAATAGTGCAGCTTTTAGATTAGTGTAACAAAATAATATTTTATAACAATATAGACAAAATGGGACACAAGTATTTTTAGCTTTTATTCACTTTTTTTGGTAAATAGTATTATAGAATGTATGAACTGGTACTTAGTTGCCAAAAGCAGTAAGAGGCTCTTATTGGGCACACAAGAGAATAAATATATACAAACAACAGCTGCTTTACCTGGGAAGCTAAGTGCACAATGGATTAAAGTGATGTAATCTTCACTAAATCTCCTTGTATGTAGTAACTTCCTTAGTTCCTATGTTATAAACTCTCATTTTAGCTACCTGTGCACTAATACCCGATGTAGACCAGCCTTGGATATTGACTTGATTAATTTCTACCACTGAAATGCATATTTGATGTGTTATGGCAGAGATAGTTGTACCCTATACAGAACTCGGTACCACTGTCATCTTTGGAGGTGTCTGAAGAGCTTTATATGAAGCTGTGGTTTTTAGGAGTCCCAGCATGAAAGTAGGAAATCAGTTTTTCCCCTTTGTCTCACTTAGTAACTTGCTGGGGTTTTGCCCTGGAATGTAAGAGAGTACTATGGTGCAACTTCTGTCCTCTTCCTTTTTGTAAATCCCCAAAAATCCTGGGGGAAAATATAACAGCATGGTAAATTGGAAACCTTTTGTCCATGAGCAAAGGTACTGAAGCCATCTATACTGGGAGGTGAGGCATTGTAAGGTTCTCAATAATGGTGTATCAACTTTATACAGTTCTGGTAGTGAAAGTTTCTAAAAGTTTCATCTACTTCCTGTGACAGGAGAGAGCTATTCCCATGATCAAGGCCTTGCAACACTGTTAATTTTACATCAGCAGTGTAATTTTAACTAATATTATGAATTTTTTCTACTGAAAATGTTTCAGTTTATACTTCCACAAAGGATGCCATAAGAGATTCCAACTAGTTGTGCAAATTGTTTTAAACTTATTCCAGATCTTTACTTTTAAGCTGTCTGTGGTGCTGGCTACACAGTGGTTCCAGTTAGAACTAAAAGCTGTTTTTAACAGAAGTAATTTAAAATGCTTTATAATTTACTGGAAAGTCCTCCTGTTGTTGATCGTGGGTACTATTTCTTAGCTACCTGAGTATTTGAGAAATACAATGAACTTTGTGATATGTCCTGTATGAGCCAGTGAGTAGTCTGTGCATCACCACTAGTACATTGGTATTTCCACTTATGCTGTTGATTAATTTATATAAATCATCTAAATAAGAACTATACACAAAAACTTATTTTTGAAAGTATGAAAAAATTGGAAAAATACTTTTAGTCAAATATCTTGGAACCACCAGGAACTGAATTTTTGGTGTTCTAAAAATATTAATGACTTCACAGCATTTTTCTCACAGCCTTGAATATTTTTAGAGTAACTATTTTCTCAGAATAACTATAGTGCTTCAACAAAGGACCTAATCAAACAGTACGTTCTTAATCATGGACTGTAGGAGAAAACATTGGAGGAAGAGAAATATGAGTGGGAATATTTTTTTATCTTGAAAAGTATATTGTTGCCCATGCTGCCAGCCTGTATGCCAAGGATGAACAGTGAAGTCTGGGGGGATCTCTGCAACCCTACAGCAGTGCTCAGCTAACACTACCATGCCCTGCCACAGCTCAGCTGCCCATTTTGTGCAGCACAATGCACAAGCTTGCTCAGCCACCGCAGACTACTCTCTCCCCATTACACCTGGCAGCATGGCTGCCTCAGTTTCCCTTCTGCCACTGTCTAAAGCTCTCCTGTGTGTCTGTAGTGAATAAACTTTTCAGATATATATGCTAATATTTTACTGATCTTTTTGACTGAGTGAATGAGAAGGGGCTTTCTGCTCATGGTCTCCAAAACCCTGCATCACTGGTCACATGTCTGTTGTGACCAAACAAGTAGATGCTTATATTAGAGAAAGGCAAAAAAGCAGGCAGATTATTCTTAATGAGAAAATATCAGCCTTACATATGCTGGTACAGAAGGCATTGCAGAATTAAAGATGAACTCTTGCATGACTGTAATTTTTTGAAGTTCATCAGTTCCATGATATTATTGAATTACGGTTTGAACAGAAATATCAGGAAATTCATATTAAAATCCTCTTTCTTAAAAAAAAAATAAAACAACACCCTTTATTTTGTCATGCTAGAATTTAGTATTCTAGAGGAAAAATAACATTTTTTTTTCTATTAGGGAATTAATAGATTGTTTCAATGTTCTGAATTTTACCCAGAAGATCTATTGTAAATAATTCAGTCTTTCTGCAGTTGTACTAATTATAATTTAAATATTTTTAATACCAAAATTAGATGCAGCAGAAATAATTTTTTCTGACAAAAGTAGATTAAAAAGTTCCATATTTTTCTAAGAAAATCTAATAATAGTGGTTTAGGTATTAGTATTAATTTTATATACAAATTCAAAGGCAGATTGTCAAAATATAATTAGAAAGCTCTGTGCAACAAATTAAATACACTCAAGTAGCATGGATGAAAAAAGCATCTGTTTTGAAGTACTTTCATTAGAAATTAGAAAACTCGAGTAGGTGAAATTAGATTTGTATGAGATGAAATCAGAAAAAATGTAAGAATGTTAGCTGCAAAGAATAGGAGAATACATATGGACCATGGAACAAGCAAAGTATCATCTAGAATTTATGTTGAATAATATAAATAAGCTATCATCTTCAATTTCTAAAAACCTTTATATATTTACTAAATATACCTGAAGTCATTATAGTTATAGTTTTCTTAAAACCTAATGAAAATTACTGATTTTAATAAATACTTTCCTTTCCACATTTTATTCAGCAGGATGAATGCCTCTATGCCTTCAGCTCACTTTCATTTTCAGGCTTCTGTAGCACAAGTTTTGAAGCATCCATGGAGTTAAATACATCCATATTCCAATGTAAACATTCCTAGTGTCAAGTGTGTTGATGGGTCCTGTTTATCACCTAGCCTGAAAATGATGCTTGCCATTAGGATCTCAATCGGTATATGTTCATTTAACAGTTTCCAGTTGTGGATTTATTTTTTTTTTTGGAAGGCTGGGAGAGATATATACCAATAAAATCAACTATATGCTGTCTTAAAAAAAGGCAAAAAATATTTTTAGCTTGTTTTATCTTTCCAATTAGTAGTGGATGGCTGGAAAAAAGCAAGCATCTCCCACTTCTGTTAGCTCAGGGTATGCTATTGTCTGGGTAGCTTAGAAGCATAATATTTCATGAGATATCCAGTGCTCACAGTCTTAGCTAAATTGCATAAATTACAAAAATTAGTTTCCTTTAGTATTTCCTGTATTTCTACTTCAACTGACAGCTGCAAGCAATAATCAAAGAACTGGCTAATGACAGAAAAATTTTAAAAATATTTTTTGAAAGAACTCTGGTCTGGTAACTGAATGTAAGTTGAGAATTGCTCTTGTAATACTATACGGAAAACAGGCCTACCATTTGTAATTAATCTTATCCTTCCAAACATACTTGACTCAACTCTGAGTTATATTGCTTATAAGTCAATGCACAACCTCTAAAATCTCACAAATCTTCATGTAAATTTAATATTTTTGAAACTGCATGATTCATAAATCCTGACAGCTTGAAGTATGTCAGTGTATGTATATATATAATTTTGTGTGTGTTGTATATACAGATATATGTGCATATATCTGCAAAACAGATGTGTCACATCCTGCACTTCCTGGTGGACTGTATTCCAGACATGCCGAAGTTTTTTTCCTAGTGTGAAAGTATAGTTGTTTCTACCTCTAATGAATGTTCAATCTGTATTCAACTAAGACTACTAAAATATAATTTTAAGAAAGATATTTAAATAGTAAGACATTTTATTTAAGTTCATTAAAAAAAAGGAAATTAAGCTTAAACTTCTGTCATTTGTTCAAAATGAACATGCACTGCAAAGTGTTTTAAATTGATTTGATTATTACTTTTACTTTTCTTTTTAAAAAACTGGTTTCATTTCGTTTATTTGGTTTGTTCTTAATCCTGAATCTAGCTTATATACTGGAAAGTAGCTTATGTCTATGTATTTCATCTGCACAAAAAATACTGAAATCTTCACATGTGTTAGTAATATTTCAATTTCACTTGCACCAGTGTTAATTTAAGCAATATAACTGAAATCATCCTTGGCCTAATGTCTGTATATGGGAGCTCTGTGGTCTGATTTATCTGCTGTGTTTGCTTGAGTAGCCTCTCACTTCAGCCAAAGTTAGGGAGGTGAGAAGTTAGTAGCTGGGTGGTGTGGGTGGGTTGATTGCTCCTGTTAGCACCAGAGCTAACTAGGCAGCTGCTGTTTTAGAGAGACAGGGCAGAGAGGGAGAGAGAGCAGCTGGGGTGAGGGACTGGTGTGTGCTGCAAATGCTCAGGGAGTGCACCAGCTTCCCTGTGTGATAAAAAGGGTGTATTTTGGGGGACGTCTGTGTTTTGCTTTTTCAAATGTAAAATTGTACATGTTTATTGGGGCTCTTTCTGCTTTGAAGTCAAAGGACAAAAAGTGCCCCTGCTTCACTGCGCTGCTCTGGTTTTGACTTTATTTCTGTTTTGAGATAAAAATTGAGGTTTAGTTCAAGTGTTCCAGAACCAGATACCACTCTCTCTCTCTTTCTTGTAGGCAGGGTGCTGCTGTGCCAGGCAAACCAGGAGGGATCTCCCGTGTACAGTGCCCCCAGTTCACTAGTATACACATCCACAAGTAAGCTAGTGTTATGGCTCTTCTTTTGTTTTGTTTTGTGACGAAAGCACATTAATGTCAATTAAGCCCCCTAAAACTGTAAACTTTCCCAATAGCTCTTGTAAATGTGGTATTTATAAATGTGTGTAAGTAATGTCAACAGATAATTCAGTGTTTTTAGTTGCATCTTTATCCTCAAAGTATATTTTATTTTAGAAAATAAAGACAGCCTATGTTGCACTGTTCTACAGAAATGGTCAAAAGTTCTACAGTAACACTGAAATTTGTTGGAATCCAGTACTGTTGTGCACTCTGCATTTTGTGTAGAAGGTGAAGCTGTGTTTCTTTTTCCTTCCTGGTCACAACTTCGATTTAATAAACGAGAAGTCTCATATCATGCCACCATTTGATTGTGTCAGGAAGAAAACAGATGTGAAGTCTTTTTTTACAAAAAGAAAAAGACTGTGTGCAAATGCATATTTTGAATTATAAAAAGCTACCCTAATAACAATAGCAAAGACAAGGTGAAATGATAGACACTGCTGTCAGCCACTTTTCTCTACAAAATTTTGGAGTAGCAATGTCTCCTGTAAAATTCTGCAGCAGAAGTGGAACCAATTCTTCTGAGAGTGTTTTAGATCGTATTGGTGGTCCCACTGATGCCCATTCTGAAATCTAGTCAGATGAAGAAGCCTTTAGCCGAATGAAATAGTAATAATTGCTGCTTGCTGAACTAGGGTGAATAGTAGCATTTGCTATGTGTTCTTAGCAGTCCTCTCTAAAGAAAATATTTTATGTTGTCTGATTTAACAACGTTATCGGATGTGCTCTTTGTGAAGATTGTATTCAGTCTAGAATGCAATTCTGCTCTTTTAAAGCTTATCTAGACTACTAAAATAATTAATTTCTTTTATTAAGTAAAACCAGGAATGAGGACAAAAGAGTTCCATAGTGATCATCCCTACAGTCATGTAGCTGTCTTATGTCAGAGGCTATGAATATCATCCCTAGAGCTGCTGCTTTTACAGTATAAATATGGGATGTACTTTCAAATCGGGAGTCTACAAATACATAGTGAACTAACAGAATATATGAAATGTTTTAAATTGGAACTGAAATTATCAATTAAATCTGCATTTTCTTCCAGATGCTCCAAGAATATTTTGTACTCTGTCACCTTTCCCAAGCAGTGGGGTTTTTTTAATCCTTGTAGTAACATAGAGATGAAATACTTGCTATCTAAATCAATGTTCCCTATAGTACATTTTTAGTGCACTGTTTCTTTCTGAATCTGACTAAAATTCTTTTCCTAGAAAATTACCCAAACATTTCATTCATCTCACTGTTAGGGAGCTTCTTTTGGAGGAGTGGGGGCAGTGTTTGTTTTTTATTTTCTGGAAATTACTCTAAATAGAGCCTTCCTTAATTTTACCCCATTGCTCTTATTGTCTCACTGAGTTCTACCCTAGGAAATTTATTTCTGGGGCTGCTGTTTACATCGTACAGTATTTCCACTACTATTAAATCCCTACATAGTCATTGTATAGCTAGCTAAGCTCTATACTTCACTGTTTCCATTATGTCTTATGAGTCAATCCCTTTGAAAAATCTTATTTTGCAGTGGTGCTCCTGGAATAATGATATCCTAACAAACACCTGTTTGTTTTCAATTATGCCAAATATATAAGTAAACAGACTTTGCCTATCTGCCTCCCACTGGGCAATGTGTAATACACAGTTTCATAACAGAGATTGCTAGTAGCCCTTGCAGTAGAAATTATTACACTTTTGTTGAATCTGTGTGTCTACAAGTCATGATTTTTCTTTTATTATGTGTAGTATTTCATCCTGCCAAAATGTAGTTTCCCCCACAGGGTCACAACACCTAATAATACAAAATTACTACAATTACTAATGATCGTAATTAGTTTTTTTATTTCTTCTTATTACAAAACTTTCAATAAAGATGTAAAATAGTTCAATTTCTATAGGAAATTCTACTAAGTGAATAGAAATGAAGCTTGAGTTTTGTATCATTTTCTTTCTTTTATTATTTTTAAGATCTTCTATACTCCGTTTTTTATGTATGTATATCCATATCCATATATTTTGGATGTATATTTGGATCTATATTCATATCCATGTATTTTTATGATAACTGATAAGCCAACATTGACATCTAGGAGACTAATACTTTTACTATTATCATTCCATGTAGACAACAATATTGCAGCCTACATCTTTGAATAATTTGTTAATCATTCATTCTGTTACTGCTAGTATTGTAACTGTGTAATATTTCAGAGCAGCTTGCAATGTAAGAATTAAGAGGTTTTAAATTTGTAATTGTTTTAACAGAAGGGAAAGAGTCAGCTGAGATTTTTAAAGCTGTCTGAGAGGTTTGGAGTTCATTAAATGCTAATGGCATTTAGGAATTTTCAGATATTTGGAAAAGGATAGTCCCCATTTTTAGAAATGTTATTGTCTTTAACTTGACTGTTCATATTTTGCTCCCGAGTTATATTCTGTAAGGAATGAAGGACTGAAACATGGTTGTAAAATATATTTTTCTTAATTTGGCTAGCTTTATTTCTCGCTTAACTTTTTGACTTTTAATTGTGTTGGTCACTAGTAGTCTCTGATGACTCTGAACATTTTAACCTTGGGGTTTTTTGCTAGCCAGAAAGAAGAGTGCATTTCTTGGAGCTACTCTTTCCCTTCTGGTGTTTTATTTCCCCAGGATATATTTTATGTATCACATTGTACATTTCCCAGTACAGTGATTAGTTACACCTCTGAATATGTCAGGAGATGGAAACATGGCTCTGCTTCCTTCCATCACTTCTGGTCCTTCACATAATACAGAAAGAAATGAGCTGTTTCTTCTGCAAGCAGTGGAACAAATCAGTAGCAATAGTCTCTCATGCCTCATCTGTTCTCTTATGCTGAAGGAGAAGATGGGACCTGGATCAGTTTTTCATTTGCACATTTATTCTGGGAATAGATAATTTGTAATGTAAAAAGCATATTTTCAGCATGCAAATGTGTTCATATCCCTTGGTGGGACAGATTTTGCCTTATTGACACAACCCAAATAAGGAAGCTCATGCTCTCATCTTGGCTGCTGTAGATTCCCATGGCATTGGCATCTTGAGGACAGAACTAATACAACTGATGTCAGTTAAATCCATCATCATTATCCTAATGCAGAATGTAGACAAGTATTGGAAGGAGATATATCCACAAAGTAAAGATAGAGTACGCCAAGTCCCAGCAAGTAAGCAAGCATTAACTGGAAGCTTCCTGGAGGCCCATGATATCACACTGAAACTTAGTGAATCAACGAATTTGGCTGCACATAACTGACAGTCTCTTTTTGCCCCCAATTCTTTAGACTAGTTGCTTCCACAGGAAATTTTTAAATCTTGAAGAAATTTGTATCTATGTTTAAATAAGAAATGTGTCAAGAAAAATTTTGGAACTTTTCCAAATTGAAGCCACTCGAGAATAGGATCCATGGGAATTAAGACCCTGCTGGACAAAAGGAAGATTCAAAAGCAAAAAAAAAAGTTCTGTCACTGAATATCTGTATCACTGTTCTACAAAGGACAGTAATATAGCTGGGTATGTATAGTTCAAAAAGGCAAAAATGCTAATCTGAATTTATGCAAGGACTTTTAAAAACTGTTTTGTGCCTATTTTCCCCATTTTTCTATAATGTGCCTGAAAATGCGAATAAAATAGAAGTTAATGAGAACCAAAACATGGGTAAGGAAGACATGAAGTCATAGAATCGTAGAATAATTCAGGTTGGAAGGACCAGGTTGCACAGAGCACCTTTAAGGACAGAGACTGCACAACCTTTCTGGGTCATCTGTTCCAATGTTAGAATGTCCTACCAGTGGAAACCTCTCTTCTTTCAGGTTATGCCTGTTGTCTCTTGACTTCCCACTGTGTGCCTCTGTGAAGAGCCTGGCTCCGTTTCCTTGATAACCTCCCCTGCCCTTTTGTGGCAGAGGACAGAAAAGGAGATGCACCTCCCAGTAGAAAACTTCTTTGTGCTCTGGAATAGCTAATCAATGTTCTCTGGCTCACTACAGACTAGCTGGTAGAGTGAGGAAGCCAGCCTAAAGCTGTGCATCACATTTTTCAAAAAATTACAGTTGTACATACCCAGGTCCCATGGAAGGCAATGAGAGAGAGTTTACAAATTTTAATAAAAGTTCAAAGGTAGCTAAATATATTTCACTCTCTAAATCAGAACTTTGATCTTTGTAACTATTAGGCTTTATTTTTGCTCTAAGTAAAAATAAAGATGCTTGAGTTATAGGTATGTAACTACTAGTAGATTTTTCTAAGCATGCATTAAAGGGACATATCACTGAACTGAATAGCTAACATATATGGTAAAATAGTAAATTGCCTTTGTTCAGAATGACATGTGGATGAGTGCCCATATTTCCCAAATGTTTTGCATGCCCATAAAAGAGAATTTTGCCTTAACTTCAGTGAGTACATTTTAAACTCATGTCAGTTTTGGCTTACTCTTTCTAAATGTTAGAGTTATTTCATCTTCAGTAAGCATGCTTTTCAGCTCTTTTTATATAGATTCTTTTTATATAGAAGAGATATACATGCTCTTTTTTTCCATAAATTTTCATTTTTTATTAAAAATAAATAAATCTTTCATATTGCAATAAAGTGATAGGATTAAAATAAGGAAAAATATGGAAATGCAGAAACCAGATATTAATTTATTTTATTTTATCATACTGAAGGGCAAATGAAGTTGATGGCTCATTTTTTAATTGATATATTGATTACAATTTTGTAAGAATTGGTGGTGGAATTCAGTAAAAATGATTGAGGTGGTACAAATGCTTGTAAATCTCTCCCACATTGTTCGTGTTCTTTAATTGCAATTGTCTGATAAAACTTCCATCAGTTTCTGTAATTAAACTAATGGTCTAAATGAATTTCCAGATCACTGGTTATTCATTTCAATACAGGAAATGCCATTACATTGAGTTTAATGAATACAAAGTAAATTCACAGTCCATTGTATCATTAGAATAGAATCTTACTGTTTTAACTGTTTCAATTATGAATATTTTTTCCTCATTTTGTTTGTCCAGTTTGTGGACTTGAGTGATCATTCTCTATTCATACTAAAATAGTATAAAACCGTTATAATTAAAATATTTAAAACTCAACTCTCTTCAAGTTCCCATCCTCAAAATATCAGTGTAGATATTTTTTGTCTTTATCATTTCAACTAGTTTTAAGCAGAATGCAGTCAGTGCCAAATTCCTAATCCCATGATATGCCCTAGAACATCTTATTTGTCTTGATATTCTTTTCACAGAAGTACATATGACAGATAAGCACTCACCAGAGAATACTTTTACTTTGCGTCAGGCAGATATTAAATCAATAAACTATGTTGCTCTGGGATTTTAGCTTATGAGGAACCGGAAAACAACAAGGCAAAGATGAGCTGTTTTTGAAAGGTGGGAAGGCAGTTCTTTCAGAAAATTCTCTGGAAACCTTTGGTCCTGTAATATTTTTGATAATAAATATTTTATTGCTTAAGTTCTTTTAAAGCAAATCAGGAAAATACATTCCATTACTTCAGAGCAGGCATCAGAAATGTTCCTGAATTATTGTAATAATCCTACTGATGCTAAGTTATGCATTATCTGCCAGGAGAGAAGGAAAATCTATAGCAGAAGCTTTAAGCATTAATTACATGATATAGGAATTTTGCTTTTTATATATGTTCTCTATTAAAAACTTACCAACACTTATGTATGACAGACACGTACTATTTTTTAAAAGACTTTTTTTTCCTGTGGCTATTTTGTTTTGATTCACAGGTGGAGGATAGTTCAGGACTTTGTTGATATGCATGGAATAAATTAGGAAAATCACAAATACTAAGTATAAATAACACATCCAATAGTAGGATTTAGTCAATTTGAGGACTCATTGTGCTACAGAAATCAAAATTAAGTAAAGCCTGTCTATTTAATATGTCTGTTGAATATCCTTGCTTAGAGGTAGGTTACTTGGCTTAGGAATATTAGTAAACTACCTAAAAAATGCTGTATGAAAGTTTTTCATGTTTCTTGTTACAGTGAAGACAATCCAGATTTTATTTTTCTGTGGCATTACTAATGGATTGGAGTAAGACCTTTGACATTTATATTATATTCTGCGATATTTCCAATACCAAGAAGATTACATGGGGGAAATATAATTTTCAAAAGGTGATTTAAAGTGCACTTCTGAGCAGGATCATTAGTGGAAACATTCAGTTTAGAAACCTTGATTCACTTGATTTTGATCTGTTTCATGCATTTAATTACCTGAAAAATATATTTTAATAGTGATAGTATTAACCTGAGACTCCAAGCAACTGAAGTGTAGGTTCTCCTGGCATTTGGTATATCCTTTTCTGGGTTTTGTATGTAAGGACCATATTCAATCCAAACGGACATATACTTCATTGTAATGACATCAGTGATTTTTTTTTTCTGATTTTCTTGTTGTAGTTCTCATTAATTTATTTGTTGTGATTTTAATGTTATTGGTAAGGGAGAGTCTGTTTAGTAAGCTTGCCATTTTGAATTGGTATATGGATCAGGAATAGTTAAAAAAGTATTCATATGGTATAAATAATTTGCCTATTTTACAGTATTTGCAAATTAAATGTAAAAGTTTTCTGCAAACTAAAGTTGTAATTGGTCTTTTTTCTGTTAAACTAAAATGGAATGGCAGGTCACTTCATCACAATGGAAATATATATTAGTAGATTGTATTTACTTGTTTGTGTTTCTTGTCTGTTTTTTATTGCTTCATAGAAAAAAAGGTAGAGTAGCCCTGCAAAGGAGTTGTGTGATCAAGCCAATTTAACCATTGTAGGACTGAGATTCATGAATGAAACAGTACAAAAATCCTGCCCAAAGGGAAATGTCCATACATTTGAGTAGGCCAATCACGCATATAATTTCCAGGTTACAAAAACCTCATTACTGAATATTTAGGAGTCAAACTATGTTTTAATGTGCGTCCTGAATTAATTAATTACCTTTATTTATAAATTGAAGAGAATCACCTGGTTGTAACCCAGGAATAATGTGAAAAGTGCCTTTCCTTTTCTGTGTGTTAAAATACAATGAATATACATGAAAGTTTAAATAAAGAAGATATCAATAATAAGTAGGAAGGAAAGTTTACTAATTGCTTTCCATGATTTTTTTCCTCCATGTATAGAAGTGTAAAAGGTTGAAAAATCATGCATCACTTCCAGAGAAAAATACTGGTGTCATCTCTTGTTGAAATGTCTTTAGAAGGTTTTTAAACACTGTTTTGGCCCACTGGATTTGGACCATGCTTTGAACAAAGTTACACAAATCTGAATGCAGGATAACTCCACTGACTTCTAAGTCAGATAGTTATAAAGATAGTACAAAATTAACAAAATTGAGTAAAATTATATTCATACATATTATGTTATATTCTTTATTTAAGTATCAGCCTTTTTAAATTGTAAAGTCAACCTCTTTTTGGTTTTTTTGGTAGCACTGCCTGAAATTCTTACAGCATTTTTTGTGTTCTGTATTACTATATATTGTCCTTCTGTAACTATTTTAATGCTAACTGTCCTTTTACCTTCTATCAGTATTTTAAATGGTGACTAATAAGTCATCAGTAAAATGTATTGTAGCTGTCCAGAATCTGTAAATATGGGTTTCATTTCACTTCTGCAAATCTGTTTTTAAGTGCCTTGCTGTTTGTACTCATTATTCTGTTAATCTGTTTAGTGATGGTACAGTGTGTCTGAACTAGGACGCTTAAGAGTTTTATAAAGATAGACATATCCTGAATTGTGGGCCACTGACTGTTCTTTTAACTCATACACCATCCTACACCTGGGCAGTGGGAGGTGACTGGAAAGGTGTGCAGAACATTTTTAATAGTAAATCGTGGAGAGTATCTTTGCCCTTTAGTTCAAATAATAAAAGTAATATTTGACCAAGGACAGTTGGGCATCTCACGTGTCTTAAGTGCTTTCCTGTTAACGGAGATATGGCACTTGGCCACTGGCAGTACTCGTGACTAACCAATGAGTTAGGACAATAGGATTGTTTGGACTTACTTCTATCAGTATGCAGCTAAAGAGTGAGAATTGCATTTAGTATTTTTTTGCATCATCATCTATGACGTTATTGTACATAAGATCCTTTGTGTAGAGTCCTAGATGCAGGCTTCTGATGTTTCCTTAGCTTCGCATTCTAGATACCATGTTACTCCTTTTTAGTAGGTAGGCACGCATGGCTGACCATACATATCAAGTCATACTGTCTGTCAGATGTGAAGTTGTTAATTTTGTGGTTTTCAGCTATGCTGTAAGATTTGGTTTCAAATAAAGACTTACTTTAGTGTCACTCTTTCTTGCATTGTGTGACAGTGGTTATTAAATCATAGCTCCTAAAACCATGTTGTATACAGCAAAATTCTTTAATCTGAATTTCACAAAAAGTACTTTTGAGGAATTAGCATTTTTAATGTCTGTATGACTCTTTGCATGTGCAATTCTTTGTTTAGACAGTTTTTTCCATTATGGCTTGGTTTAGGTTAATAGCTGTTTTTTTCTCAACCACTTCCTGCCTAAATTGTTCCAAATCCAACAACATTCTGACAATGTTCTTTTTTACAGTTTAATAATTCTGTTGAGTTTTAGTAATCCTTGTGTCATCCAGACAGAACCTTTTGTAACCACATAATTGACTTTCATAAACATTCAAATTACTAAATTTTGTCATCTCTTTTGCTATACTTCATCTAGTTTTCCACAACCATGTCCTTTTTACTCTGTCTCAGAAACAGTGTTTAGCTAGACAGGGGAATTTTTGCTTTTGCTTGGAACTTGTAGATGTCCAACAACAACGAACACAAGAGAAGTTATTGATCAGTTTGATCATCCATATTTGAAGATTGTTCTTTAATTTAAGATCAGATGTGGCTTCTCTGATTGCTGTTGTTTCTTTTCCTTTATGGCCTAGTTAGTTTGTTGTTTGTTTTTACCTACTGAGTTTCTTGTTTATTAGTCATTTCTTTTGCAAAAAGTCAACTATTCTTTGCGCATCAACTACATATATTCGTTGTAATATCAACATGCAGTACTCATATTTTGTTAAGTACACCATAAGTAATTTGACCACCAACTATAGCATTTTTTTTAATTCAAAGTTGTAGATTGGTGTAATTACATAGCTTTACAAAAAAATTCTCAATCATCTTATCAGTTCTTTTTTATCCCTCCACATACTCCATTTTTTTCTCCGTGTTGGGAAAAATCCCTTGATGTCTGAGGGATTCAGGTGGCTGCATATACAATCCAGTAAAAGAAGGATGAGATATATGGGAATTTCTGATAATCACAGAATCACCAAATGACTGAATATCAGAATGGCTGAGGTTGGAAGGAACCTCTGGAGGTCACCTTGTCTACCCCCCCTGCTCAAGCAGCGTAACATTGAGCAGGCTGCTCAGGACCACATCCAAACAGCTTTTGAATATCTCTAAGGAAGGAGACTCCACAGCCTCTCTGGGTACCTGAACTCAGTCACCCTCACAGTGAAAAAGTTTAGACAAAAAGATGAGACAGTTTCCAGGATTTGGCATCAAGGTTATAAATTCCTGGCATATAATGGTATCAATATACATAGAAACCAATGGTGGTTTGTTTATTGGTATATTGTAGGAGATGAAACAAGGAAGGGCAGAGAAAAGGAATAGTTCCATGTATACTTAAAAAAATTATAAAGAAAACTAAGTGAGAATTCAGTATGAGCAAGTCATTCTTGAAATAGTAGATCAATTAGGTCTGGAAACAAATTTAAGGTAAAGATAACCAAATTACAAGTTTTGCTGGAACAGTTAAGTGTCTTCTTACAATTTAACATAAGAATATACACATTAAATATGAGGTTTCTTTCTACTGAAATATTTTACGTATGTCTTTTGGGTGTATTTGAATATGTTAGTGATTTGGTATGGAAAAATACTATTTCTCATATGTCTGAGGATGAAATAGTAGAAAACAGTGTCTTAAAGCAGCTGTCTGTCCTCTTTCTAGAAATATTTACATAATCTCTTAGACTACACCTTATCACAAAAAGTTTCACCAAATTTATGTAAAATTTGGTGTTAATTTGGATTTGACTGGTAACTTAATGCAGTAGAGTTGTGTAAAGGGATTCAATTACAGTGTGCAGTGTTTTGTAAGTAACTGTCTCACATAAAAAGTTAATTAATCAGAGCTGTGTCAATTTCCTTGTGCCATGTCAATTTACAGCAAGGTAATTAATCACTAATCACCCAGCGTGCAGCAAACTAATGGACAATCCATGAGTCATTTATTGTTATTTTTTTCAAAATAAATGGCACACAGAGCCATGAAGAAACACATCTTGCCTTTCATAATATTTTTATCGGCAGTTTTGCATGTTGTAATAGACTGCAGCAACAAGCAGCTGTAGTTCAATGGAATATGAATATTAAAGAAACAAATGAGAGCAGATTTATAGGCCATTGCTTTTCTGTTATGTCAGTTTTGAGATTACACTGAGCAAATGAACAGTGAAAAATTACTCTTCCATGTGGAGAATGGTGATTAGACTTGTACATTAATTAGAGATTTTTGTTTTCCTTTTCAATGCATTTCAAATGAGAATGTCTTATAAGTAACAGTTTGTCCAAAATACAGATTCATTCATTCCTAAACAAGTGTTTAATACTGACATATATTTTTGTACAATAGTAAGAAAATCATTGTTCTACTACTTTTAAGTATTTGTTTCAAAAAATAAATAGACTGTGAATGAAGGAAATAGAAGTGACCAGTTGTGACTGTATTTGACATATATGGCATATTTCTTTTGAATTCAGTTAATTCACAACTAGATCCCAGAGATAATCACTTCATAGAAGTGACAGGTGAAAAAAATGTATTTTCAGCTTCCTATTGTTAAACATTGTGAACTTTCTAAAGATTTTTTTTTACCCTGAAATTTTAAGAAAATATATATATATAATTTTAAAGCCTTCTTATATTAAAATCCACAGTAACAGAGCTTAAATTTTACTTGCATTGTACTTTGGACTGTGCATGTATATGCAAAGATCTGAATATATTTTCTTTAACACATTTTTTTAAAGTTGTTTTAAAGAATGCCAAGTAATACTACTTATTACAATTACAGTGAAGTGAAAACTCACTATACAGAATACATCAGCATAAACTCCTGATTCTGTCCCAGAAATCTCAGATAATATCATATAGATTATTCTGCTTAGCCTTTCTCAGCATGTTACCCATTATATCTCTTTGTTTTTAATTTATTATCCAGCACTTCTGAAGTGTTTCCTCAACAGGGATCCTCCTGCGCTATGGGAGTAATGTAAATGTGTCTTTCTGCCTTTCTAACAGTTGAACTATGTTGCAGTAAATTAGCTATAAACTGATTCAAACATGATGTAACATTAAAATTCTTCACCATAAAACATTTGAAAACTCTTGATGGCGGATGACCTGATAGTTTGTGCAAAGAAGGAGAGATTAAGGGTGATGAAAGGTAGATTTGTTCATCCATTTTCATGGCACACCTTTCTTGAGGCATATGGCGCACTCATACAAATTGAAACCACAGCACAAATGCAAAGAATAATTGCCCATTAAAATGGCTGTATATTGTTATGGCTTTGATACAAAATCTGCCCCCTGTTGTTTTTTGCATCTGCTACTCTTCCATCTATCCCAAAGCTTTAAAACTTTAATACACAGTGTATAACCCTTAAGTATTTTTTACCAGGTTATATTCCTCCTTTTGGGAACTCAAGCTATGTCATTGTTACTTCAGTCTTTGTTTTCTAAGGCATATGCTGAGATATGGTGCCTAGAAAGTGTACCTGTCATGCTCATTTAATAAAAATGAATAAAACCAAGCTTATATTACATGTTTTGGGAGAAATTAAGATTTGATTAAATTTCATCTGTGAACACAAAGATTAAGTTCCCCTTCATTTCCTCATGCTTGTATTTGTTTTCTATATAAAATCAGTAGTTACCTAAATTTTACCGATATACTAACGTGAATCCTGTTAATTCCAAAGGCCTTTTTATTTGCTTAAATGTTGCAATTTGCTGACCAGATTTCATGTTTGAGATCTAAACTGAAGTTCAGTTAAGGAGATAACCTGACAGATTTCCATGTTTACAAAGTGTGTCCAGAAGAGAGAACCTTTTAGACAATATTCATTGTAATAATACTTTTTAAAAATTTTTATTCTCTTAAATATAAAAATAAAACAAATAAGTTTAAAAAAAGAATCTTACCAGCATACTGTTCCTAAAAAATTTTCATTTAGGCTGTAGTACAAGATGATTTGTATGCTTTTGCATAATTATATTAAGCAGAGCCAAGCACTTCCACAGCAAATTGTTTTCATTTTCTTTTTTAATTTGAAAATGTAAAATTGCAGTTCCACTGTAGGAACTGATTTTTTTTTTTTTTTTTTTTTTTTTTTTTTTTTTTTTTTTTGTTGCCGTTGTATTTTCATTCATATCTGAATAGCCAATGGGGCTATGAGATGAGAAGGTAAATTGTTTCTTTGGCTTGATATTTGATTATATATAGTCCTTACAAAAGTCTGTCTTTTTTTTTAAACCTGCTATTATCACCTCATAGCATCAATGTGTAGTTGGAGAAATCTGCCTTTTCTCTATCACAGATCAGGATAATTCCAGTCATCAAACTACTTTGATAAATTTAAGGTACTTTTGCTTAGAAGTGGACTCAGATGCTTCCCTGCTGAGAGTCAAACGCATTTTCAATGACATTATAATAGCATTTTCACTGTCTGAGTTTCAGCAGTTTGGCACTTAGGCACTAAGGAAGGTTGACCTACAAACTGTAAGTCATTAAAATCTTTACCCCTCCTGGCTAGTATATTCATTACTTTTGGGGCTGGTTAATAGCACTTAATGCTTCCTGATGGGAGAGCCCTTTTCATAAAATTGTTTTTATGAAGTCCATTCTTCAATTGTGCTCTAATGGTGCCGCTTCTGCTGGTTATTTTGGGGTAAGGATATTAAGAAGTTGGTAGCAAAATAAATTCTGTGGTTATTACATGTTGCTAACCATCTGATTTCTCAGCTGGGCTGAAATGGCATAATTTTTTTTGCTGAACTGAAATCTAGGGTAACATGATCTTGTTGATTTTTCTTCCTCTAATCTTAATATATAATATTACTGCCTGGAAATAGAAGGCATGTTTCGAGATACTCTGATTCCCAGACTGACCCAAATCAATTTTTGGGGATGGATATAATTATGTTATATATAAACTCTACTGTTAGACCTCACTTGATCATAAGACCTTGCAATGCTACTCTTAGTTCCATATTTCTCTGGCTTAGTTTCCATCGTGTCTTATCCTTTTTCTGACAGAACTCCAAATCATTGCTCTACCTTCTACTAATTGCTTCTACAAGTGTTTATAGAGTTTTGCTTTACTCTAAACATTTTGTGCTTCATGATTTTATTAAGGAGACAATGCAAAGGAAGCATAGCAAAAAACCTAAATTACTTCGGGCTTTTCATTCTAACACATCATTTGTGTTGCAGATTCTTTGAAAATGGTAGAAATCACTGTCTTGTCTTAGTATCTCCCATGAAAGCTGAGCTGTGTTCTGGATTTTGTAAACACTTATGGGTTGAGTGACTCTTCCTGCCATCTCTATCTTCTAGTTTTTTCTCCTCTTATAAGAGAAAGCTTTCTTTGTCATAAAAAATCAATAATATTTTTTTAAAAATATGTTCTGTTCTTTTTCATTCATTCATTGATGGGGCACTCTGCTTTTCTGGTGGCATTTCTTTGTAGAGAACCATTTGCTGTCAAAGATTTAAGGTCAGTGGCCCTTCTTGTAATTCTTTCCAAGGTGTGACCACCATGAAGATTAAAGAGCATTTAGGATAAATGCTTAATTATTGCAAAATATATATTTTAAAATGTCTGTGTGAAAGCTGAGTTGAGTAGTACAATTCAAAGGAAAAAAATGCTCAGAAAACACTTTAGGATTTCATGCTTTCACAGAGGTTTATCCTCAGTGTCTCCCATACAACTTCTGCACAATTCCAATTAGTTTTCATCAGACCTATATTAACTCATTTCTTCTGAAAATCAGGAGTTAGGTCCATTCTTCACAAACATAAGGTCTATGGCTGTATGGATGAACTGGTACGTTAATTTCAAACAGTCCATTTTACAGCAGAAATATTTTCTAGGACCCTGAGTGTTTCACTGAAAGAAGACTATTTAACTGCTTTAAATATTGCCAAACGTAGATGTTAATTACAAAGAATTAATTGCTGAAACAGACCTTAGAGCACGAGTTTCCAGACCATGTATTGCAAGCCCACAACATTGTTAGATACCTTACATTGCTTGAGCTTAGACTTTTTTGAATTGGTTTGGTTTTCTTTGCTGCTGCTTCTTTTTTTCTTGTGAAAGTCTGTTTTCTATCAGTACGTAGAGAACTACAGATGCACATGTAAGTGGAGAAGTTGTCCAAACTGCTCAAAGGTTTTCAGACTTCATTAATTTTTTGTCAATGGCTTTTAGGTCAGAGAAATTTCTCTTAATCTTGGTAGTTTAAGAGTGTCCCTGAAGACTACAGTTTTTGAAAGCGCACTACAGAATACCAGCCTTCAGGTTTATCATTTAAGATATCCACCAATTCAGATATCAGTTATTTCTGGACAAACTCTCAAGTCTATTTTTCTCCATTTGCTTAAGCAAACTCTTCTCAGCACTGTTTTGTTGTTTGGGGTTTTTTTTCCTTTTTATTTATTTATTTGCATGATTTTTTAAAAAAGGGCACAAATTAACTCTCAAATTATTGGAGAAACTTACTTCCAGAAATGACCATCTGGTAGGTGGTAAGGAATAATTTTTCTAATGCAGGCAGACTGTAGCTAAACATTACTCTGATAACAAAGATAATCGTACTGGATTAGATTAGTTCATCTAGTCCAATACCCTGTATTTGGAAAGGAGCAAAAGCTGTATTGTAAGACTGGAGCTAGTGTTTAGGTATATAGTTCACTTCATTGTTTCTCTTACAGAAGTAACAGACATGATAATAGATATGTTAAGTGACAGTTTAAAATATATGTTGTGCGCATCACCTAATTTAAGCCAAGACAGGAAGTTTCCAGCATGTGGCATTCACAAGTACATTCTCTAAGGGACAGGAGTGAACAATGACACCATGATGTCCAACCCTCTTGCTTTTTTCTTATATTGCTAAACTCCATCCATGAAATGTTATTAGAGCACTGCACCTGTTATTTATCTGTTAGTGTGGAGAGAGAGTCCACTCTGTCAGAGGAACTACAGCACAACCTGTAGATCTTTTAACTAAAATGTTTGCTTATATCTTCAGTCTGCTGAAAATTATCTTTTACATTTTCATATGCATGTTGTATTAAATTATATGCAAGACCTTTTTACTTGGAAAGGAAAAGGACAACAGTTACATGGTCTGAGCAGTAGGACATGATTCTAGCACTGCTGTATTTATACTGTTCAACATTCAATGTTGTTGCACATGGAAAAGTACTTAGAGCGTCCAAATTTCCAAGTATATGATATATATATTCATTTCCCCCCCAAAAAAAATGCTTTCCACAACTCTATTTCTTTAAGCCTTCTTAAATGCAGTTGATTGCAAAGTTATCAACAGTATATTGAGTTCTGTAAGTTCATCATTCTGATTTTGACACATTCTTTTTACAGAAAGAGGAATAAAAATATGGTATTTGCACTTTTTAAAAGACTGTTTTAATTTAATTATATTGTCATAAGGTTGTTTTATGTTGTATCACAGACATGTAAATTTTTGCAGAATTACTGTGTAACCTTTTTGTCAGTAAGGACTTAGCAAAGCCAAAAAGCCACAGTAGTAATAATGGAGAAGTCACTATAATTACAGTATTTTCCTTCATGCGTTCAGCCAGTGACGTCTAAAAGTTGTGAATTTTTCATTTTCTTTTTCAAATTCAAGGCGTCTTTTAAAACTCAATGCTAAAACAGATGAAAGACAAATGTGGATTGAAATCAATTCATATTTCAGACTTGAAAAACTTACTGCTTTATACATCATTACTTCCATTTGCTTGCTTCTTATTGGGGCTTTGCTAAGCAATATTTATTTCTTTTATCTCTTTATTTATATACTGAAAAAAATTCAACACAGTGAAGCACAACTGAAGTAACCTGAGTGCCAACAGACCTGGATTTGATTTTCTTTGTCTCACTGATGAATTAATTCCAAACATACCTGTTCTAACATTGGCCAGCAATATAGGTACAGCAGAGAAATGAAGTAATGAAGTATTGGCTAAAAAACTGGCAGAGAAAGTCAAGTGGAAAGTTTCTTTTTTATTTTTCAACTAAAAATTTATGAAGAGAGAAGTTTTACAGACATTTTACAGAAAAAAAACCTCTAAGTAGTACTGTATTACTGTTCAATTTCTGATTAAAATATTTTGTCTCACATGGAATGGCAGTTAATGCTTACAATTAGTTGAAATGACAATATAAAAATGTCTGAATTAATTTCTTTTTTATATGTCTAAATTGTTTCTATTGGGTCTGTATATTATCTGAATTCGTATAGATATTTCCAAACTATGCAACTCTTGCCTTTGAAGCGATAACGGGTACTGTTATGAACAAAGTACACCCCCAAAATCTGAGAAAACTCTTGCTCTGTCTTTCCTTCCCTTGGTACATAATTAAGACTCAGTTAATAATCAACTTTTGATGAAAAGTAAAGCTCTGTTAGATTGGTAAAATCACTGAATAATTTAGAGCACTGGCGGCCACCTGGTCTAACGTCTCATCCCCACTCAAAGCGGGGCTGACTTTTGAAGATGGATCCAATAATATGACGGAAATGTCTCTGGCATTATGAATTTGAGCCTGAACTGGGTGCCCTAGGCCTCAAGAGTCTCCTTTTTTGTTAGCAGTGTTGGCTAAAACAGCCAAGATTCTTTTTAATAGTGTCTTCTAAGAGAATCGGAACCACCTATGACACGGCCATCTAAATTCCTAGTTTGCTGGCTCCTGCTCACATACAAAGATTTTGTGTAAAAATATGAGGCCTCCGGTTAAAGATTAATAATTTACTTATTTGACAACTTCCTCATCAAGTTACAGGCAAGCTTTAATATAAGCACAAACATGCTGCTACGTTACCTGTGTTTTAAAACACTAGATTGATCTGAATAGTTTACCTTCATTCCTCTTTTTTCTTCACAGTGCCAGGATTTCCCTACCCTGCTGCAACTGCAGCTGCTGCTTACAGAGGTGCACATCTAAGAGGCCGAGGTCGCACGGTGTATAACACGTTTCGTGCAGCAGCCCCCCCCCCTCCAATTCCAGCCTACGGCGGGTAAGGGGATCAGCTTCTTTCACCTATTAGCATGAATCTCCAAAGGCTACAAACTATTTGTGACTGTGGTGCATGCTGATCGTGTCTCGCCGCAGAAACCAACACAGCATGCAACCAATCCCAGTGCTGGAAGTGGTGCACCTTGCACAGAGTATTGAAAAATGACTGTAATTTGTACTGCCATGGTTGGTGGCCTTAAGCATTTCAGATGTCACATATTGTTATGTAAATGTTCTTAGAAACTAAATGCTTTGCAACAGAGAAATTGTTTCAGCTAAAGGTATATTTTTGATGATTGCAAACATCTGGTTATTAAGGAGGTTGGATCAAGTTAACTTCTTTTTCTTCAAATCATCCACTGAAAGTTGTCTCTGAACCTGAAGAATTAGTGGTGTTTTTTTTTTATTTTATTTTATTGCAGTTTGTTTAGTTTTTCTAGTTGACATCTTTACCGCAATAGAAATTTGGGGTGCTTCTCTCAGGGCCATGTGTTTTTCGGTACATTTGCTTGAATAATACCTTAAGATTTCATTGTCAGTGACCTACATTTACTAAAACCAAGTAGAAAACTAAGGAACAAGGCAGAGAAATTCATAGTAATAATTTCTAGAATATCAAGAATCTTCTGTATATTCAGATGATGTATATACATTTTTTGAGGTATATTTCTGAGGGAAAGAAGGAAGAAACAAATTCTTCCTGTAGCTCTGTAAATGCTGACACAGAAAAGTTTTATATGCTGCATCTGATATTTAAAAATCCTAACATTGTCAAAAGATTTTCAGCTATTAAGAAACTGGGAAGTTTTGAAAATCAGAAAACTTGGCAGATCCCAGGCCAGAACAGTATTTTGTCATAAAAATTTTTGGTAGTTATGTCACTACCTCTCTATAGAGCAACCAGTTCTTTCTGAGAAAGGGTCAGGAAGGGTTTTCAAAGTTTTGGATGAAGGTGATCTCTCTTTCTGCCCTCACTAAAGTCCTGTTCCACAGCTCATCTGCGCTCACTGTGGATATTCCCTTGTAAGGGAGCTTGCAGCACAAGATTGTGCTATGACCCTGTCCTACTTCATTATGGTAGAAGGTGGGTGCCCTTCACTAGTTCCCTCAGTTTCTCAGGAAGCCTTTGTTCTATTAGGCCAAAAGGCACGTCTTTTTCTAGACAAATTTGTAAATCTAGTCAGTCAGCCACTGAAATAAATTTTTGGGGATATTTAGGACAGGCACTTTGACCTTTCCTTCATATTGGACAGTTATCACCTCAGACAAATAAGATGTTGTAAAAATGAATATAAAAATGATGCCACAGAATCAGATCATTTTGTAAAAGTGTATTCTATTTTTTTAAGTCTTTTGTGTAGTTTAATAAGCAAAATAATATTAATTTAATAAGCAAACCAATATCACCACTACTGGAGAAAGACACCATGATTTTTTCAAGATTGCCTGAGTTACCTTTGGACAAGGATGGTGTCCCCACAAAGTTATCCTGCTGTTGCCCAGACTCTCCTTTGGAGTTAGTGCAGGTATCTGTACCTGGCAATGATGGTAACAAATTTAGAATGCCCTACAGGAGCCAATTTCAGTATGAATGTCTCAGCTACAAAATGGATACTGCATATAAAGAAAGTGGACTCTTTCCATTACTACTTAGTTTAAAAAGAAATTCTTAAATTTGAACACAGTGTATAATATGTAGCAAGATAACAACATGGGTTATTACCAGTTTCATTATGTCATGAACATAATACCTTAGTTTAATACTAAGTCATAAAGTAATATAAGAAAATACATACCAGCTATGTAAGATAGTTTTTGAATTGGACAATACTTTTTTTGTTAGTATATGCAAAAAGAGTAAATACTTTCAGACCAGTAAGTAACTTAAATTTGCTTTAATTTAGGGAGCCACATGTGGGTGCTCTATGTGTGCGTGTTATGTAACTTCTTATCATTTAGTTAGTACAGTGACTCAGCAGGACAAATTAAATTTCCAAGTGTAATACATGTATGTTCTCATGTAATTGTACTGCTTACTTTCAACATCTTTAGGTAGTAAGTTAGATGTATAAGTGTTGTAAACTCTTGTTGCAAGTTAATACAGAAGTTTTGCACTGCAGTCAGGTTCAGCAGTCAGAACTGGATTCCAAGAGGTCAGCTCAGCACTCTTACGTTTTTTTGCAGGGTGGTTTGACAGTTAGGTTGGACAGATCTCACCTACTACCTTCATGACCAGTCTTTAAAGCTTACTTCAGAGGGAGCCATGCATTGCATCAGTAAGAAGTCACATCCTCCATTGTTCCAATGCCTTCTGGCTGTCTGAGATGAACCCTTAGTAATCTAGGGCTCACTTTGCCAGTCAGCATGTTTTCTAACACAATTTGACTCTGCAGAAGTTTTCAATTAGTAAGCTTTGTCTTAATTTAGATCAGTCTTAGTTCAGATTTTAGTCAGGTTTAATTTTCTCCATCCACCTATGCTTTATAACAAGGCACTGCTTTCCAATGCACAAAACAAATTTCCCACTTTTGTAATTCATGTCTCAGTGCAGAAATAATCATACCTCTATTGCACTGATCCACAGTTGGATTAATAAAGCTGTATTCTGAAATAATTTCTTTGGCCTAGTGTATTAGATCATGTACTAGTAACTTCTCTGATACAATAGTACAGTTTGGAATTTCTTTGCAATGCTTTGTTCTGTGCTCACCCGTTATATACTCTGACCTATCAAAGAAGCAAAAAGGAATTTTCATCAGAAAAAAATCCTTAATCAATGAGAATAAATTATAAGAAAGTGGTTTTCAGTCACAATGGGAGTAGGAGTCAGGGAAAATTACAGGGATAATAAAGAGATCATGGAGAATCAATCAGCTTACAGAAGGAAGCAAACAACGTGGAATATCATTTGTTGATAAGAAAAATGGAAAAAGCTTTGAATGCTATTCTGCAATTCATTTAGTAGCAATTTCTTATTTTTCACTCAAGGAAGGAGCCCAGCCTTACAGCCAAACAAACAATACTAAAATATTTTCAATCATTTAAAAAAAAAAGACATTTGTTTTGTATAATGGCAGATATAACTTTAATTATAAATTTACATTAAATTCCAGAAATGTTTAGTTAGAAAAATATACTTTTCTTTTTAAAAAAGAACCCACATATAAGTATAAAATATAAAGCTGAAGTTTGAAATTACCTTTTTCATTTTCTTTTATTTCATTCACCTTAGAAATCTTATAACTGAAATGAAATGAAGCTGAAATGATCTGAAATAATCTCCTTCACACTTACTTGCTTATGTTATAAAGTTTTGGAACTGAAACAGAATCATTTTGCTTTAAATTTGGAAATCAACTGTAAAGCTAAGAACATGTATTTCTTAGACATGCTGCTTACTAGTGCTTATCTCAGCAGCACTGTCTCAGGATTTCTTGCTCTATAACAAAAGCCTTCTTTCTATTCAGTCTCCCTTGAATCTGTAGTTGTCCACTGGTGCCCTGTCTGATACTGATTGTGACTTTTTCTTAGAAATTGTTTATCAACAAAGTTAAAAAATGACAACGCATTCCAGGCTGTAAGGAAATCTAGAAGATCTTGTGGTCATTAAGCAAAACAAGTTAGTACAGTTCATACAGAAAGCTCTCTTCTGCTGTGCCTCACAGTTACTGGAAACAGCAAATATGGCATACTTTACTAGGTCTGAGGAAAATTGTTGAATATAGCCATATTTAAGGCCATTGTTTTCTTATAAATCAAAGAGCAGAACACATGCTTTAAAAGGTGTCATTTAAAAATTAAATCAGTGTTCATGAGTTATGTAGCACTACATAAATAATTAATGGATCCTTTTCTTGCGAGTGAGGCATTTTGCTAATTCCTTGAGATAGTATCTTATTTATTAGCTCATGGAAAATACTTCATTTTTAGCACCTGTGGCATCATTTCTAATATCTTGAAATACTACAAAGTACACCTTACTCATAACTTCATATGCATAATTCATTTATGTACCATAAAAACCTACTGAAATTGAAATGAGGGAGTAAAGTTTCCTTTGTGTGAAAAAACTGAACACTGAAATTTAAAGAGTTTGGAGATCTACATTGCATAGACAGCTTAGCTTCAACACTGTGCTGCAGGAGGAAGAGAAGCAAGAGATGGTTGCATTGTGTATGGCATGAGAGGTGCACAGAGATCAGAGCCTGTCAGTATGGGAGGATGTAGCTGTGGAGCTATGACTTATTGCCTGCTTATTCCCAGACCTCCCTGGGAACTTCACAGCAAGACTGGTAACTTGGTTGAGGAGCAAAGCAGTTACTATTTTAAGCTAAGTTCCTTTCATACCTTCTTTCTTGGGACAGCTTCCATGTGGGAGGATTTGAGCTTACTGCTTCTTTGACCTTTCTTACAGGCTTCTTTCTGGGTACTAGATAGTGTTTTGCACAAAATAATTTTTAAATTATAAAAAAAAAGACATCAGTGTAAAAAACAATGTGTTCTTGGCTTGACCTATGTCTCTCTAGGATTGCCTATTTTATTAACAAAATGCCTGCTAATGGTGTAAGAAATGTCCTAATAAAGCAGAAGCTACTAGTAAAGATACTTCTATGACAGATTTTGGGTGCAGTTGGCAGTACTTACATTGCTGAAAGAAAGGAGAAAGAAGCAGGTTTTGTTCTTTGACAAACTACCGAAAGCAAGTGATCTGATTTTGATACCTGTAATTGCTTTTGAACTCTGCAGCAACTAGTAGCTCAGCATTCTTGAAAACCATTCACCAAATAGTAAAACATGATGAGTGTGATGCTCCATCTTTATACTGCTGTCAAGAAAAGCCAGTGTCACTATATGTCTGGTAGTATAGCAGATAGCAGTAGTAGATAGCAGTATTAGCAAAATTAATGAGAAGCCCTTCTATTCCAGCATCATTTGCCTCAAGTTCTTCACAAGTTTAATGTGTGATGACTTTGTCTTCACATTTTCCCTCCACTCCTTCCAGTTCTGATGATGCTAACAGAGAATTAGCTTTAAGTATGTGTCTCCACTTCTGGTGTCTTTCCTGGGAAAACAAGGGATGGCAATATGCTTTTTTCTCTTTGAAAAGAAGAATACAAAAAAAACCCAACCCTAAATAAAATTGTGAAGTGGGGGAGGGTGGAGGAGAAGTAACAGAGACTATTCAGAAACTGTTCCCCCTTTGTTCAAATAATTGTTTTGAAGTGCTACATTCTAACTGATTCAAAATGAAAAAGAAGCTTTATTTTCCAACACTTTATTCTGAATTTAAGAAAGAAGGATAATGAGTATAAATTACTACATCTACTACAGTGGTTATGGTTTTTTCCAATACATTTCTCTGGGCCCACAGAAACTTCCTCTTACTTTGGACTCCGTGCTTTGTATATATGTGCCATTGTTAGAACAAAAAATGTGTTTTGCCACTGCATAGTGTTTTATGTCGCCCAACTTTGTTGTGTGCAGCAATGCTCTCAATTAATTTTCCAAAGAGACAATATAACATGTTCGTGGCAGAAAATGTTGAAACTGGAAAGACAAGAACCTGGAATTAGAGAACATTCTAAAAAGGTGAAACAGCCTTATACAAGAGTTTCGGTTCTACATTTACAATGGTGAAAGTTGTGTTATTAGAGTGTTGAAAGTTGTTACGTTAATACTCTTTCTTTTATTTGGTTTATTTTAAATAAGGTTGTAATTACATCTCTTCTATTATTTGTTTCACAAAGGCTTCACATAAAAGGTTTCATATAAAAGGTGTACTGTGATTTCTGAGACCAAAAACTGGAAAATATGTGTAGGACAGTGAAGGTGACCCTACTGGCAATCAGAAAACAGAGAACTTTTGTTCCTCAAGTGCTTTATCTTAGTTGTGATGGAGGGGAAATAGCAAACTATAATCATGATTCCTATTGCAATGAATGAAATCATGATTGTAATGCCCATTTGTTACACTGAATAAATCACTCCATACATTTAATCTGCCTCAGGTTATTTACGTTAACTTTTGCAGTTTGTGTGTATGGCCGAGGGCCACATATACTCAGCTGCTATGAAGTTATTGAACTAAGGTTTGTGCAGTCAAGAACTGTCGTCTTATATCATTGATAGATTATTCAACCCAATCCTTTTGAAAGATAAGGATAGAAAAATGATAATGAAGACAGTTGTAGTCCTCCCAGGATATTATAAAGGTGGAATCTAAACCAGTAAAGAGTTTGTCTTAACATAGTTACAGAAAACAATTATAAGACACAGAGACTAAAATAAAGCAGTTAAAACCATGCAAAGCAGATGTGTAGTAGTTGGTGAGAAAACAGTTTCATATTTATAGAAAAATAATTTCAGGAAATGATTGCCACATATGATGTTACCTAAATGCACATTTTCCTATTAAATCAAGATTCCTCTCTTCTCTGAGTTTTCCTTAGCACTGTAAAATCATAAAATACAACTGGATAAATCCCCCAAATTTGTTGTTCTTATTTTAATGCCTCCAGGTAGTGCATTAACATATCACGCATTCCTGGGTGAAGTAATTCAAATTTCAGTAATGTGGCTATTTCCAGACCCTTTGTTGGTTTACAAGAGACTCAAGATTTATCTGTCTGCCAAGACAATTTTTTGAATATAAAGTGTAACAGGAGCTGAGGTGAGACGGGTCTCTGTGTGATGCATTCAGTCTCTTCCCATGCTTGAGGCTTATCATCTGTTTTCTGCCTACAGCCTCAGAGTGAGAAAAGGAGATGGTAAGCCAAGCAAATTACCCTTCAGAGAATTATATACCAAAGGAAAGAAAAGCACAAGAGCAAAACATAGCTCTTGGTGCTTTACACTTTGTCCTTCTGATGAAGGGTGCTGTTAGAAAATACATTTGACTCCACTGGTAAGATTCAGTCACAGGAGTCAACAAATGACGAGGACAGTGAACAGAGAAAATATCCTCTGAAAAATCTGTGAAAATATGAAGAATTACTTTTCTTCAAACTTCGAAAGAGGCAGAAAGTTTAATATTTAACATCACTATCATACTACAAGACCATATGAAAGAAGTAAGATAAAACCAGCTGATATCTTTTCATAGTGCATGTCTTGCTTGGGAATGTTATACTAATTTGCCTGATTCTGTCACTTCAACTTAATACTAACCATGTTTAATGACAGAGTCATGCATTCGTGCCTAATTTTAGTGTTGAGTACTTCCTTTGGTATAACATTTATCAAGCAGTTGCATATTTAGAATTCAAAATAAGTTTCTGTCTGTACATGACTGAGCGTTATATGTAAAAGGAAGGCCTAGATGCATGAAGTACCTATCTAAGATTACAAACAGCTGCACTTGGGAATTCAAAATATATCAGCCTCTATTCATCCTGTGATATCTTCACTGTATATCCACAAATCACCAAGAACAGGAAGAAAAAAAGGTCCCTTTCTGACATGCATTCTCCCAAAAGCATTGTTTTCTGAATAGCAATGTTTAATAATAATTGAAAGTAGTGTGTTTTAATGTACTGTGGTGGGTTGACCTTGGCTGACTGCCAGACCCTCACCCAGCTGTGCTCCCATTCGCTCCTCAGGAGTATAGGGGGAGAAAGTAAGATAGAAAAGCCCTTGGGTTGAGATAAGGACAGGGAGATTGCTTACCAATTACCATCACAGGCAAAACAGACTTGACTTTAAAATTAATTTAATTTATTGCCTATTTAAATGCAGTTGGATGGTTAGAAACAAAGACAGAACCTAAAACACCTTCCCCTTCTCCCTGTCCCTTCTTCCCAGGCTCAGCTTCACTCCTTCGTTCCCAACTTCTCCACCTCCTCCCAGCATGAGTGGTGCAGGGATATGAGGAACTGGAGGTTGTGGGGCCTCCATCTTCAGTAAACTTTGTATCATTTTTATATGATGTCGTAAAACTCCTTCCATGTTGTTCACGATTGTGTACTTCTACATCAAAGTCATGTGGAGTGTTTTATTTCTTACATGCAAACAGGTATAAGAAAAACATGTGATATTTAAAAATAATCAGAATATCAAAACCAAAACAAAGGAACACTACAATCTAAGTAGCAAACACTCTGAATGCTGCCAATGTAGATGAGGTTTGGTGTATTGTGCTCTGCAGACATAATAAATGGAAAAATGCATGAGTATAGGTCTGACCTTACTGAAGCAAATGTCAGACACTGTGATTTAAGTAGAGCTGAGTTTTCACACATTATTATTCCATAGCAAACTTTTATCATCAATGTGGTTTTATCAATGTGGTTTATGTGCATGTATGCATATTTATGATTCTTTCCAGTGATTCTGACTTAGACACGTACCAGCTAAGTCCTGTGGGTTTTGGTCACTGACCTCAATAGATCAGTTATATTTCTGACATGAAAATTCTTGTTGGAATTGCAAAACATCTTAGTCTAGAAACATGGTAATAACTATTATTCCCAGATAATAGTATTCCCAAATTGAAAATATTGTTGTAAAAACCCTATTGTGTGCTCTCATATTTAGCTCTCAAAACAGCTTGGGTTGATTCTGACATTGGAAATACCCATTTTGGGTTGCAGAACTGCCAAATGTATGTAAAATTGCAGGACTTATGTAATGTGTGTAATTGGTAGGCCGCTGTTGTGTAGTTCCAGTTTTATTTAGTGTAATCATTTAAACCATCTTTGTCATACTAAGTCATTTATCTTGGAGGTTTTAGAATCTAAAATTTGAACTATTTACAGTGACAATTTGTCTTAGCTGAAATGCAACAGTCTCTGGGTAAATTTTTAGCAGCAATATAACAGTACTACAGATAAGATAGTAATGCATCCAACCAAAACTTCAGGGGAGCTCAGAACCACGGGCATGCTCATCAAAGTTATAAAATGATAAAGTGAGGAAGGTTAATAATTGTTTTAATAAGAATAATGCCATGACATTCTTAATAGACCTGTTGTCACTATCAGAAATGTGTATCAAGCCAACAATGCAGTACCTATGAATACTCTCATCTGTGTGTACACTGAGGAATTGAGATTTGACCCAATGGGTAGAATACCACCAGTATAATTATTTCACACATTCCACTCACCATCTAAACTTATGCTTTGTTTTGTTTTCCATCTAAGTAATGACAACTACCACTTTGTTTCAGAGGGCTGACATAATTGCGGGGCAAGAAAGTAGTAGTTTAAGAGAGAACATTTTGTTAATGTATTAAAACTGGTTGTAGGATTGGCCCACTGCAAATTTTTATAGAAAAAAGGCTGCCAATATGTCATTCCTTATAAAAAAAGAAGAAAAAAAAAACAAACCAAAACCTTATCAGAAGTATTTTCCAATCCTGCTGTGCTTTGCCTCTCTTTGACTAAGCATTTGGCATACTTTCTAAGATGTTGTATTTGGTACAGTTGCACTTCAATACCAACCTCCTTAACCAATGTGAAGAGTGCCTTCCTTCCCCTCTCCCTCTGTTCTTGTGACAGGACTAACCTCAGCTGTGCAAGGGTTGGTGGCATTTGCATGTGGAAATGCACTAATATGGATGTTTTTCTTTGTGTGTGCATCCTTGCAGTGTTGTATACCAGGATGGATTTTATGGTGCAGACATTTATGTAAGTATTCATTGATGTGCATGCTGTCCTTGTACATTACCAGAGTCATTCTTTTTACAAGTTCGCTGCCTAGCTTGACTCTGTTTTGTCTATTTACCATCTCTTGCCTGTCAGAAAGGATTGCAAAGAATATCTCTCACATTGGAAGACCTTTCCATTCATTACATCTATCATTGTTCAGTGGAGCTGAATTAACTCTTCAATCAAATGCTGAATGAATGCAAAAAGATGTGAAAAATGTGTGTGCATGTGTGGAGGGGCATCTCCCTTCAAAACTGAAGTTCAAAGAAAAAACAAAAATAAAGCAGAAAATTTCTTCTGCAAATCCCCAAAAGCTCTTTTTTTAAAAGTCAAGGCAAGCTGAGTGTTATTAATACCTGAAGTATGGAAATACTTTATGGAGAGATATAGATTTCCCAGATCCAGGCAACACTGGTTATATGTAAATGCCATGGTGATAGTAGAGCTTAATTACATAGTAAGTTTAAGATATGGCTATGTATTGTCTGTAATCTGAGTGGACTTCCATCTGCTCTTTTAGAATCCACTTATTTCAATTTAAATGAAATGGGTAGAGACTGCTTATTATGTAAGAATTGGTTTTATTTGTTAGTAAGGATTTGTAGTCCTGGATCCATCAATACTTACTTCACCTTGTTGGTTACCAATTTCCTCTTAAATAATATTTTTTTTTAAGTTTCTTACCAATACTGAGGTTTTTACCTTGAATGTATACAAAGAGGCTACTTATGTCTGAGTATGCAAGAGGTTTCAGGTGGCTGAGGCTGAATTTTACTCTTCTAAAATAATTAGTTACTATATTAAATAATTACCCTATGTTTACAGGCTTTTTTTTTTTTTTTAAAGTGTATAGATGTAAACTATGTTACTGATACTCTGGTAATCTTTCCCATTTGTTATTATTTTGATAAAGAAACGTAAGTTAAAGGTATCATCTTTATTTCACCAGACAACTTTCTCTAAATTACTTTTACTTCTGTTGTACTGTCTCTGTTGCGATGCAAAGAGATGGATGAGTTGAAATTGGTATGAATATTATAAGTTCAATAGGTAGTACTGGAAAACAATCCTTGTACTCATTATCAGCAATCTTTTAGAACTAATTCCATGGGAACAGGGGTTTTTTTATAAGTTTTATATAAAGACGGAAAAATTTTAATTTCTGGATGAAATAGGTTTTGGTTTTCTGATAGAGGTAGAAAGAGGCTGATCCTTATCTGAAAGTTCGTTTGTGTAGTTTAAAAAGATATTTGAAATAAATTAGTATTGTTTAAAATTCTCTCCCTGTGTACTTATGTACTTAGTGATGTTATCAGTAACATATTGTTTACAACACATGAGAATCACCCATTTGCCAAAGGCTTACTCAAGTGTAGTATGCTGCTTTAATCTCACCTAAACACATTGCTGCTGAATTTTTGAGCTATATAGGATACATGATACAGTATGGAATTTCTTCAAGTGTGGTTTCCAATTTTCATATTTCTTCAAACTGTCAAAAGAAAGTGACATCCATTTTGCTTAGTTTACCAACCTGGAAATCTGAAAGGCAGCAAGACATCTTGCTCAGAATTGCTTAATGTGATAGTATAGGTGGGAACTAAATGTTAATGTAACAGTTCATAGTTTTGGAACCCCCTGCTGCTGAAAAACAGGAATACCTCTTTTGGTGACTGACAACATTATTTTTAGGTGGCCTCACACCCTCTCACAGACTTTAACATTTTGTTTCCAAATGGAAAGTTGTTTCAGTGAGGAAGATACTGAAGAAATTCCTAATTTCTAGTATAGCCTCAGCTTTCTTGTCTGGAATAGTCACGTGCATTAGAAGATGGAATAACTATACTGGTGCATTGGTTTTCACTCAGTGGCAGACTTGTATTTCTGATTGCATTTCTTAGTTCTCTTAATGCAGCAGAATGTTTACCTTTTCTTCTGGAAATTTGTTTAATTTTTTTATAATGTACAAAGCTTCTTATTTTATAATACATTTTTCTTCACATTTGTTCTTTCTTGCATATAAAAAATTTTGCAGGGGAGGGAGAGAGAGATAGAGAACTGGCATAAATCAAAAGAAACCTTACAATTCACAGTGTATTAGTTCACAGAGAACCAAGTTATTTATTAAATCCCAATTGATTATGACATAGTTCTACTCAGCTTTTCATTTTAAGTGCAGAGCTGAAGCTTTGCAAAAGAATGCTGTGTGGGAAAAGAAGGAGAAAAAAAATTTAAACTATATAGGTTTTAATAGTAGATTGGAGAGAAAGCAACCTTAAAAACACTACCAAAAGCAAAACAAATGGAACACAGTACTGAAAAGCCAGACCAGAAATATGCATTAACAAGAATATCAAAGCGGGTTTCATTCTGATATGATTACATTGAATGCCAACAGTAATATGGACAATGCCAATCTGTTCATAACTAAATATCAATATAGCCTTTGATGGCTAGAATTTGTGGAAAGGAAGGAGGGAAGACACTGAAAGATTCTGGTTGGGTGAAAATGGCAGGTTGAACCAAGAACAGCAAATAGCCAGAGTTGCTTAATACTAACCAGAGGAATAGAAGATAATAGGAATATAAAAATAGGCAGAAAGTACAGTCTGAAATGAAAAATCAACAGCCATGATTCTAGATGTGATATAATATATTCTCTATTTCATACAGTTCTCTATGAAATGTAATAATGCCTCTGAAATAGCTGAGCTATTGAATTCCTTTTTAAATGTGCCTTTGAGTAGGAAAAATAAAGATGATGATTAGGAAGTAAGGAAGACCTTTTAAAATTAAGTATTGATTCACTAAGAGAAAAAGTCATTAAAAGAGAATTAAGGTTGCCTGCCAGCAAATATAGAAGTTCCTGGATGAAGATTGACACTTGTGAAAATAAGAAAATACACTCCACAAAATGAAGCAAAAATAGTAACAGACGCAGAAATATGTAGTTAGAATAATAGCTCTACACTATTGTTCTTCTTTATCTTAAATCTGTTCTTTTTTTTTTAACATTGGCAAAAAGAATGTTTTCAGAACATGTCAGTCTTCAATCCACACCTAAAATGTGGGAAGGCTAAAAAATATAAGAAACTTCCAAACTCTGTCATCACCATCTTCAGAAGTCCCTTGGTAATAGAGTTTAACCATGTACATTAATCAGTCTTATTGTTCACAGCAAGATTTTCTAACCTGTTCTCAGGATTTCAAACCTGTCATACTGCAACTGGTGAGAGTCTAGAACAACGTACAAGTACATAGGCTTGAGTTTTTTTCCTGGGTTGCTGATCAAGAATAAGGCATACTTTGTGATCAGGGGTATGGAACAAGATTATCAATAGCTACTGCCATGTCCTTTAGCTCAAAGGTGGGATGGTATTGAGGGTGGAGCACATTTATTTCCCAAGGGAAAAACAGATATAATTATCTAAGCAATGTTCCCTCGATACCAGGTAGAAGTCCATCAATGCAATCCAATATGCTGAAAGGCACTGTTCTAGTATGAATAGCAAGGATATGCAGTTAGCACTGAAGTCTTTCTTTTAAGAACCAAAGATTTTTGTGTTTTGTAAATGGAGGGATGGGCCATTTCCTGTGACTCACAGAAACAGAACAAAGTGGAGAAATTAGTTTTCCAGGGGCAAAAGAGTCCCCGAGGAGCAGTGGGTTGTTCCTCCTAGTGCTCTGTGGGCTGGAACACTCCATGATAGTTTTTTAAAAGTTTTGAGATCTAGTCATGAAATGTGTTTTCCTCTCTCTGATCTTTATTTGTGATATAAACACTACATGCAAAAAAATGCTTGATCACTCCTGGTGATTGTACTTGGTTGGAATTAATACAGGTGGTGTCAGTTTGGATATATTACCAGGAGCCTCTCTGGGGCAACAGGTATCTTTGGGAGCACAATATAGAAATAACATGAACCTTTCACATAGCCCTTTTCCAGAACATAAGCCAGAACAAAGAGGTAGTGGATATTTTATTTTTGATTCTCCCAGTCAAATTTTACTCTGCGAGCAGAACAAATACTGTTTAAACCTCAATATCATCTGAATAGAGGAAGAGGAAATGACTACTTCTACTTTCTATATTCTACAGCACTGGATATAATTCATGCCATTTTTTAATCCCATTTCTCTAACTTTAGCTAATAAGGCAGGTATAATTCTCAATACTAGAGAAGGTTTTGAACCTTCATTAATTTATATTCACAAGATACTTTGAGATCCTTGAGTGAAAGGAGGTATAGGAAGTAAAAACTGAGCAAAAATAATTATCAACATTCACATAGAATATTAAATATGTTAGTAATAGGAAAAACTAATGAAAAGATATCCATCATTGAGAGTCACTTACTTAATCTGTATCTACAATAAACACTGTCAGTACATCTGAGATCGAGATAAAAAGTAGTTTAGATATTTTAGGAGGAGGTGCACACATGTATACATGGTTTTGTAATCATAGATGTGTGTTTGTATAAGTCATTTTTGTGGAAATTATTCTTACTACAGATATACATATTTTATTTAAAAATTCAGATGCATTTGATTTTCCGCTCATTTCCATTTTGTTATATCTTATCTAAAAATTCTGCGATTTCTTTCTAAAATTCATTAAGATTTCTCTGTAACGATTGGCTGCTGATCTTCCACGGATCCCCCTTCTCTTTTTCAATTTGCCTGAGCCACAGAGATGTATAAAACATTGAAAGGAAAATTGTAATGAGTGGCTTTGGGTAATTTGTCTAAATTCCTTCCTTACATGTTTCTTTCCATCCTTCTTCCCATCCTTCTCTCCTTACTTATTCAGATCATTACATTTCTGTTTCTTTATAGAGCAGTGTTGCAAGAGCCTGTCTATGGCAATAAGTTACCACAGGTATGACATTCTGACTGATGGAAAAAACTCATTATGCCGAATATAGACTTTTGTAAAATCATACTAATACTCAAATCATTATGTGAGAAAATGGATTCTGTGTGTATAAATGATAAGAGTAGGCCACCTGTTGCATTTTATTTCCCAGATTCTATCACAAAATTACAGATAGTCTTCATATTCCATGAAATACAACAGTTACTGTTGTGAGTGTCCCATTCAGTATTTTATGCCAGTGAGATATACCTCTATATTTGGACTGCAAGTATATTGACTCTATACTTAATTTTTTAAGACAACTTAAGCTGCTGTAATATTGTGTTATCATTCTTTTGGAAGTAGCAAATATGGGAGCACAGATAAGGCAGTAGGCATTTTTTAATTATTTCAGCTGAGTTTTCAAAATAATAATTTAAAGTATAACAGTCAGGTACCTTCTGCTTGAATGTACTTAGTGAGGGGGAAAAAAAGCATTTCTAAAAGATAGCAACTGAAAATCATTATTTATTATTATGCAATTATTACATAATTTTGTTCTAAATATTTTATTTTGCAATATACTCTAAGGCATGGAGATAAATATTTAATATATTACTCGAGAGATGTATATGTAGTGAATATTACTAGTGCATACTTCATCTAAGACATCAGTCAATTTCAAAATTAGAGAAAAATTGTAGAGTAGAACTTGTCACAGAAGTTTAGAGTTCAGGGGTTTGAATCAGATTCTTATACTGATTCCCAACATAAAATGTACCTTCAAATACTCTTTTGTTGTAATGATAAGTAATTGAAGTAAAACAATAAGAAAACTTAGTTCCACACCAAAACTGCAGAACACAAACCCCATAAAAATAATTTGTTTAAGAATGTTTATGTGTACTTGTATAATAACTTATATTACAAATATTAAATCATTACATGGGCTGGTAGGGAGTTATGTTTTTCCTGATAACCAAATACATCCTGCATTTTAGATCTCCAAGGAACTCAGGCAAATTCAATAACTTCGTTCTCTTTTTATTTTTATTGCTTTAGACCTAGTCTTTCCAGGATTCTTACAAATTTCATACTGATTGTTGAATCCAAAGCATATTCATAAACTTCAGAGTTGAGCTTCATTGTTCAGCAGCAATTCTTTGATGAAAGCAAATCAAACTGCAATCATAAAAGGAACATAACTCTTATATTTAGGGAGCAAGAAAGGGTCCATCTTCACAGACTGACCAATTTTTAGTGATAAATAAAGAAAAACAATACTCACAGAGCCTACCATCTGCAGATTTAAGACCAGCCAGTATGTGAACAGCCTGTCTCATTTTTGTCTAAGAACATCGAAACATTGATAGTTCTCATGGTGGCCCATTCTCAATTCTGCCACAGTGGGAGTAATTATGTGCATAGTTGGATTGAAATGAAGTGGCTCTCCCATTTAAACAAGGGGCTTTAGAAATGGACTACAGGAAAGCAAAGGAGTCATACATGTGGCGAACAGAATCATGTCATACTGCAGAATGGCTTGCTGTCTGACACACATGTTCAGGACTGGATCATGAAAACAAGTTTAATATCTTCTTTATACTTTTACCATTTGTACTCCCTCATATCAGCACTCAGGGAAAAAAAATAGAGAAGAGAAGAGAAGAGAAGAGAAGAGAAGAGAAGAGAAGAGAAGAGAAGAGAAGAGAAGAGAAGAGAAGAGAAGAGAAGAGAAGAGAAGAGAAGAGAAGAGAAGAGAAGAGAAGAGAAGAGAAGGGTGCTACATGTAGCACTCAAAAACCAGGAGAGGAGAACAGATAGATTTGTATAATCTCTCACCTTTCTCCTTGTAGCAGAAGCCAGACCAAGTGTGCAGCTTGCATTATCATCTCTCATCCTCACTGTTTACTGGCTCAGTTTGCACTTGGTGACATTATTTGACATCTGATTGCCTGTATGCACATACCTGCAAGCAATATGTGCCTATTATACATTTTTGACAGTAATAGCCTTCCATTGATTTATAAAAATCAAATGATCTGAAATGAGAAAGTATTTCATCTCAAGGCTTCTGTGCGTGCACAGAGAAGCAGCTTGCTGCAAAAGAGACAGCATATATAGTATTATGAAAGCAGCTGCCTTATTCCAGAGGTTGTGTGACACAATTGCTGCTGGCAGGGAGCTGACCAGGAGCAGGGAGGTAAATGTACTATTCTCTGTGTGAGCACTTGAAAAAGTCAGAAGGAATATTCCTCAAGTAAGTTGACAATTCAAAACCTGGAGTTTCTAACGAGCTGTCAGTATATGTAAAACATATGTTTATTCTTAGGGTGATGTGGTGTTATCAACTGAATGATTGATTTCCAAAACCAACCTGCTTCAAATCTTCAAGCCTTCAAACCAAAAAAGGTTTATACCTGTTAGGGATGAAAGCAATTCCACCCAGCAAAGTAGTAGAAGGGGAAACAGCTTGTAAAAGTAGTTGAAATTGCTTTTCTGAGAAGAGTGAATTTTTATTTGTAAAATCAAAATAGAAAGCCCACAAAAGTTCCTGCAGTAAAAATGTACTACTGTTACAGTAAAGGTTGACACATCGTCGCCTATTCTTCATGCTTGAGCATAATACCTTGTGTGAATGCAGCCTTCCAAAAAAAAAAAAAAAATCAATCCATTAAAGTGAACACTTTAGCAAAAGAGTGAATTTTATTCAAAACCTGAGTGATCTGATACTTTCTTATTCAACTCTTTGTTAAGGTGGGGGAAGGTGGGAAAGGAAATAAAAAAGTCCCCTGTCCCAGAGGATTATGGGGTGGTGAATTCTAATTGGGACGTAAATCGTGTTTGTATTATCTGTGGAGACTGGCCTCTGTTTGTTAATTGGCATGCTGAGATCATTTTGAAATGGTTGATATAACACCGTGGTCCATTGAACAGGAAGCTCTGCTGTTTTCACAGTTTGATAATCAATGCATCACTGCACACAATTCCTTTCAAATGTGTGTTTGTTTGTCCTGTTTGCTTAATTGAACAGCTGCAATTACTGTTACATACAACTGAATGTTAATTCATGGAAGAAGAGAATTTTACTTCTTCATTATAATTTTATGCATAAATTGGAAACCTATGTAACATTAAGTGTTAATTGAGTGCACAAATTCATAGGTTTAATCAACCAGACATGATAAATCATGTTTTGTACAAAAAAGAATTGATTATTAGCTGAGTTTTTCTTTTAAGTTCAGCATCACTTTATTAATATGCTTACACCTCATTCATAAGAACAATTGCTACTTGAAAACTTGTGGAGGAATACCGTATTGTCTTGTAAAAAAAACTTACATTGATGAATACAGTTCATAGCTTTCTCCTGATCTCTGGGACAAATCTTAACAAGTACAAGTCTGTGATGATAAATTTTGCTTAGTGATTCATTGAAATATTTTCTATGTATTTAACCCTTTAACTGAACTTACAGCATGGACAGTACTCTTTCAGTTGTTGCTAAATTTTGCAAAATGTTATTTAAGGTGCTGTAACAATCTGGTTAGAGCATGAGTTTGTGTTTCAGGGTGGTTATGCTGCCTACCGGTATGCCCAGCCTGCCACTGCCACTGCAGCTGCCTACAGTGACAGGTAAGACCTCATTTACTGCTAATAAATATTTGACCAGTGGAAGTTGAAAACGATTCTATAAATTTGCCTTGTTGAAGTCTCATAACTGTCTTGTTGCTCTGCAGATAATTGTGATATCTAAAACAGGCTGTTTTATTATAATCCATGAATAGCCATAAATTGAGATATTTTAGGCCTTAATTGAGAATCAGGCATGAGATGTGCACATACCCAAGCTGTAGATCATCCAGTTAATGTCTGTGACCCTTGTACAATGTAGATAAATATATGTTCAGCTTCATGATGGTCTGCTACTAAAGATCATTATTCGTCTTAGGAGTATTATTTCGGTTGATTTAGAACCTGAACCTATTGAGTGCCCTCAATTCTCATTGACATTGTTTTAGTCAGTGGAAACTGAGAATGAACTGTGTCTAAGCTTGAACTATCCAAGGCAAACAATATTTTTTCCATTTGCTTTCTTTCCAGGCATTTGATTTTTTTGAAATACTGAAAAAAACCCAGTTATTCTTCTTTTGTTCTGTATTTTTATCCTCAAAATGTAAACCACATTTGGTGGAAATTATACAAGGAATAAAAGACTATTAAAAACTGCATAAAATAAACATGCAAAGACTTAAATATAAACTGAAAGTGATGTCAAATTAACTTGTCTTCTTGCAAGATGAAAATTGGGACCCCTTTGAAGTCAATGTCTAAATTGCTATTGACTTCAGTAGGAATAGGATTTTGTCAAATTGCATAAAATTAAGTCTTTGCAGTGTGTGGACATGGTTTTGTAATGAAAAGAAAGAATATCCTATGTTTTCTTCATAAACTGTACCCTTAACAAAATCTATGCTATCTTTAATACTTTTCAAGTACTTGAAGAGTGTACAGTCTTAAAAGGAGGATGCATATTGTGAAAGACAGATATATGCATATATTTTGCTTCACAATAGCAGCAAGAAGTAAGGACACACTTCCCAATTCCTGATATAAGAAAATTTTCCCTTTGGAATCATGGAGACAATTTCTTAAGTCTTGAATATGTATTGAAAAATTTCTTTACATGCTAAATTAGACATTGTTTTAAATGTTTCTGTTTCTTAAAGAAATCAATAGATTAAGACATTTCAGTGAACTGTTTCTTAGATTGAAGTGCTGTTCATGGATTCTGTATTTTTAGAACAAAGTACCATGGTATGAATGTTACAATGCTATGCATGCATATTGCCTTTCAAATGCTTATTCTGGGTAATGAAGATATATTTTTTAAAGTTATGTGAATAAATAATTTGCATGTGTGGCTGAGGCATGTTGTGTCAGACAGGTAAGCAAGTTACTTTCTATTAATTTTGGATCAGTAATATCAACTAGATATGTGCTGTATGCACTTTGTTTGCGATGTACTATTTCTACATAGGGTAACCTACGCAGGTGAAGTGCTACTCAGTAGTTTCATTTCATTTCCACAAAGGTGTGTAAGCATGTCACAGCTCTAGTATTTTTCTGTGAGCGTATAATGCAAAACAATTCCTGCTTCTAAAATCTTACTAAACCGAAAGGACAAAATTATAAATAACCTCTTGTGGTTAGTCATTTTTTTTGCCAGATATCATTCAGGTGTCCCTGGATCATTTTATAGGGTGTTTATTCCTATGAATAAATGAATTTCTGAAAACGTATCCGTTACATAGAGAAACTGAACAATATCAAGATGACTTTTAAATGCTTTAATTATTAATTAATGTACCTTCTTCTAAAACAAATCAAATGCTGTAAGATAAAACATCAGTTGGTCACATGTTCTACTATGGGTAGACAGTCAACATCAATAAGAGTTATGCTGACAAAATAAGTAAAGGATTTGTCTAAGAAGATAGCACTCAAATGCTGTAAAGGAAGCTTGAGATGGCATCAGTAATAATGCAGTTGTTACAACCCTTAATTACATTTTTGAAAAAATGTCTAATTTTCAGATACACTTTGTGTATAATTAGAATTGTAATAACCTGTCTTTGCTTGCATCATTTTAAATACCTTGAATGACTTTTATATCTTTTGGATTTTATTTTTAATTTAGCTTCTCCTTTTAAATGTGGTTAACCCTCATCTTCAATGTGCTTCCCCCAAATGAATATGGTTTCTTGTCTTAATTACAAATATTGTAACTGAAGTTCTTTATGGGAGAATCCTAAAACTAGCACAGAAAACAAAACAAATAATCTGCTCAAACATTTCTTTGTATATGGGAAACTATGTGCAAACATGGATACCTCTGATTACTCACAACTATAGTTTGCTTAATTTGATTAACTTTTCATTCATTTTTTAATTAATTTAATTTAGCAACTTTTTTGAATTATTAATATTAAAAGTGCTGAAATATAGTTCAGTACAACTGCTTGTATCTTTTCTTCTCAATGTAATAATCATCTGCTGTCCTCTGACAATATTGAAGATTCCATATCTCCTTATACACTACTTGTGTTTAGTTGATTTGAGCCCCTATTTAATTTAATTACACATGAAATATATTTACTGTTTATGTGTAAACAATGCCCAGAAAAATGAATCGAGGACCAGTGAGTGTGTACTATTGAAGCAGTGAACATATATTGGAAAGAAATACTACTTCATATTAATTTAAAAAATAAAAAAAGCTTTATTTTTTTGATCACAGCTCATATACATGATGAATGGCAACGTTCCATATTTGACATTGTTCTTAAGTCAGGAGATGGAAAGAGGAATTCTTTAGATTGGAGACATGTTTTGGTAAATTAAAAATAAAGGTTAACAGTAAGATTTGGGACTCCAGAATCAATACACCAAGTCAATGGATAATGATCACTGTAAGAAAGCTTTATTGTGAAGAAATGCAATGGTATCCTTGTTTGTCACAGCTGGAAATATTGCTGGAAATAGGCAAAGAACAGATATATAGGGGAGAATCAGGTGACAAGGAAATCTCATGAAAAAAATCAACACAACCCCCTAAGTATTTGTTAAGACAAATCATATACTCCTAAAAACAATTCCACAATGGAGGTAGACCTTGCAGATTTCTTCAGTCATTTCTTAAAATTGTAAAACAAAAACAAGAAAACAAACAAACAAAAAGGTACATTGTGTTTTATTTATGAAGCAATATAATCACTGAATACAACTTCAAAGAAGTTTAGAATTGGATTTTTATACTGTGTGATCTACCATCATACTAAATTGCACTTAAAGATTTGAAGCTCTCTGCCGAAGTGGATCAAAAAATATCATGTTTAACTTTCCAATATTTAAAATATTTCTAATAAATTTTCCAGTTCTTATAACTGATAAAAGGGGACCAACTGGTCTATGTGTTCTTCACCATTCTGGAGCTTTGCCTGCCAAACTCTCTAAACTGAGAGTGGTTGGAAGAAATAATTGTAAGGTTGTGCAAAACGCACTAAATCAGATGTCAATAAGATGTTCGTACAGCTTTTATTCAGCTCTCATGTAATATTTTTAAAAATATAGATAAAAATATAGTTGGTCTGTCCAAGTCTGAAGTAAGAGAAACTAGCAAAGTCATCAATCTTGTATTTATGAGGTAGAACAAGTCAAAGCATGGCAGTGGGGCGTATTCTCATTTTGTCATTGCATGTTCACTTGATGTTGCTAGTATGTCTGTAATGCTGTATTGGATTTGACAGATCCATCACATAGCTCAGTGAATGGCTTGCTTGAATTAAGCCTATGGGCAGACTTATTCACATTGATTGGCTATTGGTTTTGTGTTTTATGATTTGATTATTGCATCTTCGATCGGACTAAGAAAAATGTTCCTTTCTTGCATATTAACTTTGTCAGCAATATTTATGAAAGTGTATATGGTAGCATAATAAAACAAAACCCCAGTAATAATAAACTACCCTTGTCTGAAAGGCAGAGTCATTTCACTTGTACTGCTTGCTAACCCTGTTTTACTTAATAATGATAATTATGTGTGTTTATATATGTTATGATTGTGTATTCATATATATACACACATTCCCCATCCATCACCCACCCACAAACACACACGCCACATACACACACACATGCACGCACACACATACATGTGTACAGAGGTATTTTGCTCTAAGCATAATTCCCTTTTTGTAATAGTGTCAAATCTAAATCTCACTACAAAAAATGGGAAGATTCCCATTGACTTCTTTGTTGTCTGGATTAGATCTTTCATCACTGGAAGCTGACCTCTTTTTTCGCTAATCTTTTTTAAAAGCAAATAAGGCATATTACAAAATATTTTTCACATAACACTTTGGAGTATTATTTTTTTTTTTTTTTTTTACTATCGGTTTGTGTTACATGTTCTGTGGTCATACATAGGACTTTGTATGAAATTTGAGACAGGAGATTTTGTCATATGGAAGTTGTGTATCTTCCAGATCTGAAATCTTACTCCCTGTAAAATCCCAATATTCTAATAGTTTACATTTTTATCATGCCGATGTGAAGTATTCATTTTTGTCATAGTACTAGTGTCTACAGAGATATAATTTAATATATTTTGCAGTTCTCTTTGGGCAAGTAGTAGACAGTAATACTTGATATTTTTGGTTATATTATTCTAAAATAGAATAGGTATAAATTTGATTTAATTGGAAACATGCTCATTAAAGAACGAAAAATTAGAATGAAGACTAAAAATACACAAAATATAAAATGTGAGCTTCTGTAGATGGAGGTGTTTTTTTGTATATTGTAGTCTTTAAGATCTTCTATTTTATGAATAAACAATGAAAACCACTATAGTTTTATTCAAATTACTTTCTATTATTGAGGATCTTACTAGTGATATGTACTAAAAATTAAGGTTTTGAGAACATATAAAATATAATAGCATCTTCAGTCAGAATTTAATTTTCTTTTAAATAATTTCATAGAAGGATAAATATTTTAAAATTTAGTACTTCATTCATTTTGTGATCATACTTTTTAAGATTTAGGAAAAAGAGCTGCTATACACAGTTTTAATATCTAAAGTAGTCCGGTTGGAAGAGGAAAAAGAATAGAATATAGCAATAACTTTACTCTTCTACTCCCAGCTGGAACCTTCAAACCTTTTTATTTTGCTACACAAGTTGAATCTTGAGAAATGGGGAAGTTTGGGGGACAAGATGATACATAAGAAAGAATAGTATAGCCCATATACTGCCTACTCAAATTTTGAGAATGAAAAGGGTCAGTTAGCATCTTGACCAGGTAGAAAGGTTATATTTAGCTTTTGTAACAGCAATAATATAGCATATATTTAATGCTTTTCTTCTTCAAACACTTAGGTTTGATGTGGTGATGCTTGATTGGTCTAGTTTTTTCTGGTTATCCTATATGGTAGCTAAAGCTTGTTTATTCCCTAATACTGCAAATAAAAATAAAATCATTCACTTTGCTGTTACAGAGAGGTAATGGATTTGGGCATCTACCTATTAGGCTTGTGTGTCTTTATGTCTGTATCTGATCTGTGGCAAACTAGAGGATCACTGGCATCATGTTAGTATTTCATAATCCATATTCATCACTCAGATCACAGTTCTGGGAATGACTGGAGTATATGAGTTATGTTATGGCCATAACAGTACCTTTTAGTGAAGGAATTAGAAAGTAAAAGTGGATGTTTATGAATAAAGAGAATGTAGTAGAAGAAAAATGATCGAAGAGTTTAAAATACTATGAACAGAGAGTTTCATGTAGAGCAATTTGAAAGGAATTTCCTGAAATAAAAATGTATTGCATAGAGTACTTGCTAATGATTGAAACATGGTTCATTCTGAAATACTGTGGATATATCACTTTTTGGAGAGACACAGGGAGTCATATTAATGTAGGAAAACATGGGAAACAATTACATTTCATAAAAATATAAAAATATAATCTCCTACCAAGTCTAGAAAGCTACTTTATATACTTTGATGTTTTAATACATACTTCTAATATTTGGTAGAATTAACATGTTTTCTGATACTTTCAAGGCTTGATTCACCTGCGTGTAATATCAATATTCATGTAATACCCATGTAACTATTAAAACTACTCCACTAGTTCAAATCTGAGATAATAAATTAGTGAAAAATCTTAGGGTTCCTGGCCCAGAATGATGGTCAACACTGAAACTTTTACCATGTCAGAGCTTGTATTTTTCATACTCTGCTTCTACTTCTCTTTCTTGTAATTTCCATGCTCCTTCACTGTAATATCAAGGGATATTTTAAGAATCCCCATAGACAAAGAAAGATTTGGCTATTACTGTAAAATCTTGTTTGGCATCCATACTGGAAATCGTGAAGAAAAAATTAAGAGAGAAGGTAGAGGAACACTAGAGCCTAGATTTCCATACCTGGCTTCCTGAAGTGCTCCAGGTTTAAAGATGCTGAGTACTTTTGCTGCCAGTTTCTTCTTGAATGTAATGGGAGCTATTAAATGCTTATAATTAAAATAAAAAAAATCAGTGCCCATATTCTGACATTTACATATCAACTTCAATATCCTTGCTTTCTTTTTGTACATCAGGTTATATAGCATGAATTTTAACTTGGGAGTTTCTTACTTGAAAATAAAATTTCATAGTAAATGACCATGATTATAAATATACTCCTTTGATGCATTTTCGTGCATGGTTTTCCTCTAAAAAGAAGGGGGGGAAAAGGATTGGTTAACATTTTTAAAGTAGGAACTATCTCTGCAATAATTCATATGGGTTTCTCCACTCTTAGGGGATATTGAAGGAAAGTGTGACTTTAAAATTTTTAAGTGTGTTGTATTCAGCAGACTGGATAAATATGGAGTCAGGGAGTTACCAAAACATTGATTCCTAATCCAACAGACCAAAACTGTTACAGTCTATTGGGTCAGTGCCTGTGACATGATAGACCATAACAGTTCCTTTGGACATGTCAATGTCTAATTATACACTTTTTAGTTTTCAGATCATTGACTTGATAGACCACAAAGAGGCAGATTAGAACATGTCTCAACCTGAGTGCTTCCACCATGAGTCCTTTAAAAGCAAGAAGGAATTAAGGGCGTTGTGAAAGAGTCAGAGAGAAGATGAAGGAATGAAATGTTATTAATAAAATATGGAATGAATTGGGTATAGTCTATATGGATTAGCCATGTAATTTGCAATGTGTTTTAGGCAAGGTGAGGAAGTATTAGAAAAAACTTAAAATAATTATGTAGATGAAATTAATCAACAAAGAGGCAATTTACACTCTTGCATGTTTTTACTGTAGTGTTTCCCACCTCAGAGGAGTCTAAAGCAATTGGTGAGGTATTTGAATGGAATTTTTTTTTCACATACCTTTGGGCTTGCCAAGTTTTTAATACTCTAGGAATACACCTGTGGCAAAGCAGCAGTTTGTAAGAATACTGCACAGCAGGAATGGGAGTAGAAAGTTCATCCATGTATCCTAAAGAACAACTTTTTTGTGAAAACTGCTATAGATATTTCATATACATGCAGAAAAAAATAAGGTCTTCATTTTAACCAAATGTATACCAGCCTCTAAATTCCATTTTGTTTTTCCTGAATTAATTATTGAATAATCCTGGAAAGATTTTCATGTATATGGTATTTTAGTTATAATATGAAAAAATGATGTTGTAAAGTCATTTAAATATTAAAATAATTTAAAGGAAAAATGTTGTTATTGCTAAAGAAGTTTTATATTTATACCTCTATATTGGGACACTTTATCATGAATAAAATGGCGGTTACTACTAAACCATAATAATCATTATGAAATCAGAAATAATTTTAAAGTATGTTTTAATCAGACATTGTTTTAAAGATGAGATGATATACAAAAATAATAAATCCCCCAACAAAATAAATAAATATTTTGTTATGTATTTTACTGGGTAAAATAATGATTCTTTACACAAAGCTGACTTCAAAATTCTGTACTCTTTGCCCTAAAGAGAGTGAAAAATATGTCCAAAATATAGTAATAAAAAATTTCAAATATAAATGGTAAAACTTCAAAAATAGCCTTAATTTAGTAGTCCTGGATCATACTGACATCAGTTAACATTGCTGACATGGAGCACTTCTGAAGTAAAGTTACTGGATCACTTCTTCAAGGATTTAGTTTAAGTATATAAACTGTGTTAATCACAGTAAAAGGCAAATAATCTTAGAGTAATTATGCCACTGACATCAGTATGAATTCTACTATTGATTTATGTGGTGTTCAGAATTTCACCTATTAGTCTTAGGTTTCACTTTAAAATGTTAAGATCCACTTAAAAATCATCTGTGTTCATCTTGCAGAAAAATATGCACATTTATACTGTGTATATTGTATTATTAATAATAAATACATTCATACTATGTATAATATATTATGTAATACTTCATACATAGAAAAATTCCACTGATACAGCGGTAATATGGATTAGAACTAAGCATACTTTTATAGCACTGATTTAAAAAATAAATAAGGAAAAAAAATATGTGTAGATTTAAAATGTAGGTGAAAGGACTATAGATTCTTCAACTGCTTGCAATATAAGACATTGTCCACGTTTTGGCAGTGTATTAAAAATAAACATATTTTTCTCAACAACTATACTAAGTTGCAAAGTATAGCATCAATTTGCTAGAAATTGTCTTTATACAGTCTTTGAGGGGTAATGGGAGGAGAGAGAGGGGGGAGTTCATATAGAAGAGATTGCCATGGAAGAATTATATGTAGTATACATACTATACATACTACATATACATATACATATACATATACATACTACATATTCTGTATATACTACATATACTACATACTATGTATACTATACATACTACATATGCTGTATGTAGTTTTGTCAATTCCCTAACGTGCTTTACAGTATTAATATTAGGTTATGCTAAAAGGATAGGTTATTTAGTTATTTCAATAGAATAGCTTAAAAAGATGCCTGTCCATCTGGTGGGGAAAGCCTGACATAAGAATACAAATGATGAGAAAGCATCTTCTGTTGACCATTTTTCTCTTTAGGTTTTTTTTTGGTTGTTTTTTTTTTTTCTCTGGGTAAATGGAATCATACAGGCATATCACCGGTCTTAGGAATGGATATTTCCACTAGTGTCCAGAAGAGTCAAGAATTTTTTTCTTTTTTTTTTTTTCTTTTCTTGAAAGTGTGCTTTTCACAATTGCAAAAGTGTTTTTTGGTATTAAAATGAATTATTCCTGTTCAAGAAGTTGTGTGACTGGTGGCAGGATAAAATTTAATGAGACATTTCTTAAATTTTCTGTCTCCTGCTGCCTTTGGCAGTCTAAATTATGTTAAAGACATCTTGTCATGGGCTAAATCGGTCTGAAATGTCCTGTATTGAGCACAAAGAAAACACAGATATAAAGCAATGCAGAGGTGCTTAAGCTGGCAGTCAAATTTTAAAGGCTTGGTTAACCTGCTTGGAAACAGGCCTCTAGTGCCATTTGAGACACTCTAGGGCATGTGAGACACCCATGCAGGCAGAGGTGACACTGGACCTTCTGGAGCGGCAGCTGAGTCCAGGCAGATGGACAAGCTGCCTTTGCTTGGGCAATCGAGATGTGCTGTAGTGTTTTCTGTGAGGTAATATTTACAGAACTAGGTACTTTAATTTATTTTGATGCAGGGTTTTACTCCATACACTTGCAAGACCAGCTTCAAAATTTCAGAAGAGCATTTAATGAAATGGTCAGGAGTGATGGAGGTGGGAGATGCATTATCTTTTGATAATGAAAGCAGAATATCCAAGTGAAAGCAGAATATCTGAGTCTTCCTCTTTACCTTGGCATCATTAGTAGTAGCTAGGTTGAACAAGCAATTCTGCAGAAAAAAAGAACTTGGCATGGAAAAAATTAGTCTAAAAGTAAAATATACTTTCTTAATGCAGATCAGGTCACACAGGTTACTGTTAGTGTTGTTGAAGCTTGATACAACTTGAATTACTTTCTGTTTATAGTTTTAGTTTTACTTCATTTAATATATTTTATAGATATGGCTGTGAAGTTGTTTAATTGTCTTTGTGTGGTGATTCAAATGCTATGAGTATGATAATGTACTTTGATCCTACAATAAAGGGAATATAAAGAATGATAATAGCAAAATCAACCTTCTTATTATAGTTATTATACTAATATTAAAAGTTTAAAATCTTTGATAGCCTTGCTATTTAAATTTAGAGCACCAGGAGGAGGGAGTTGGGGAGGACTTCATAAAATTTTTTCAGAGGGGAACTCTGAAACTTTGTCCATACCTGAATATTACAGAGACTATTCAAGCAGCCAGCTGTCAGCTATGTTATAATTCATAGGGAAAAAACCCTCAACATTAGAGTCCTAACAAGAACAACGAAGCCTTAAAGTTTAGCGCATGAAGGGAAAATAAAGCATTTTTAATAATATAAAGGAGAAATTTATAGATGTACAACATATAACACTTCTGAGAAAAAATCATTGCTACACTATATAGTTAGCACCAGATCCTTGGAGAATACAATTTGGAATAGCTCCAGTGAAGTCTGTGCTTTCAGTTAAGCTGCATCAATTTTACTGGCTGAGGTTCTGATCCATGAAATCTAAATGCTGACTGTATTTGTAAATCCCATGGTGGTCTTACCAGAAAAAGTCAACTGATTACATATAGTTTAAATCTTCCCACTGTAACCTCTGCTCAGTATTGTGTTTGCCTTCATCTTAATTCCCTACGTTCTGGGGCTCTGCACTGTTTTCAGCAGTTGATATATTTTTGGGAGCGGGGGCTGCACCTCTGTGTTAAGCAAAATTATTTCTGTCTAGTTTTGTGAAGTTAGTAAGCAAAGTCCAAGAATTCTGGTGTATTGAACATAATCACTGTACGTTACTGAATTACTATTTCTTTTACGTTTCAAATTTCCTAGACTTAGTGTGATTATTTTTAGGGAAGTCCTGATTTCTTAAAATCCCACTTGACCTCTGTTATGGTTTCTATTTTATGGAATCTCTGTGTTGCCAAGAAGAGGGACTAAAAACTTCTGGGAGTGCTGGGTGAAATTATATGTGTGTCAAAATTTTGTTCTTAATCATGTGCTGTGTAAAACATAAATAGTGTTGAAAAGTCCAACTGTCACCCAGCCTTTTAAGGAGAAGATAGGACACAGACAACACTTAGTAATTTGTCCCGTGTGCCCTACAAACATAGGTTCTTACACCCACCATGATCTAAGTATATAAAATTCCTAGACTCAGCTGTGAGTACTTTTGTACATCTGAAGAATAGCTGGGCCAATGACAGTAGGAGGGAAAATGCGGTAGTAGGTTGATGCTTTTTTAGGAATATGTAGTAGCGCAGACAAAGAAGGAGGAGCACTTCCTTTCCCAGGGTGGGGCAACTATATGGAAACTCTTAGGGGGAGAACTCAGTGTAACAGTCTATCCTGAAATTAGGTTGGAGTTGTGCTTCATGATGGTTAGATTCCTCAATTCATAAAAAAAGAGCATCTAAGACCCATTCTCTGAATCTCTTCCTATCTTCTACTTCCAGGTTCTGAATTTTCCAACTAATAGTACAGTAGCCAAATCATGTACATGTCAGGCAGGATCAGCGGTTAGGTCTATAATGTACACTCAATCTCTGTTACAAGCTTCTCCTCTTTCTGAGCTCCATTCTACTTTAAGTTGCTACTGGCCTTTAAAATAAAGTCTATTTAGATGTAGAAAATGTGATAAATTTTGTATATTTTTATGTGTAGCTGAATTATTGGAGTTTTAGTATTTAAGAAAACTTTCACTCCATTTTGTCAGTGAGGAGAAATGCCCAGCTTTCCACATGTGAAAGATCCTAAAGTTCCTGTATTGTATCAAAGATGGTATAAAACAGAATTCCTGTTTCTGTTCTGGTATCTATTTGACATTCCAGTAGCTGAGATCATTGGTGTTAGTGTTTATGAGGATGGGAAACATTAAGGGAATTTTGGAAAAGCTTGAAGGAAAGTGATAAATGTTCATTAAACAGAAATGCTGTTAATAGTCTAACTTAACTTTTCTTGATGGAGCACATAAAACACATGTACACTAAAAGATAATATCAACCTCACTGGAATATCAGGTATCTCAAATGTGAGACTAACTCCTAGAGTATGTAGATTAAAAAAGAGTCAAGACTAAACATGCTTACAGAAACGATTTCAGTAGAAAAAAACCCTAAAAATACTACATAGTAATTCCAATTGTTGACATGGTTCTAATAAATTTCACATATAAAGTCTTACTTAAGCTTAAATTCAGTGTTGATATGTATGTACCTTCTGGATTAGGTTAGTATGTTTTAAAATGAATGTATGGAATTTTTTTTCTGTACTACTTCAGCACAGTTAAGATGACTTGTCAGAAGCAAGACTGAAAAAGAGAGCCCTTCTTGAAAATGGGTAGATGCAAAGTTTTGGTAAGGGCAAGGACTGACAAAATATATTTATGAAATTCTTAGTCCTCTTAATTAACTTGTGGTAGTATAAACATGCTGAAGAAATTAGGCTATGGTATTTAAAAAAAAACCAAACAACTAAACAAAATGGCAGTCCAGAAGACCTAATTTCTGTGAGTACATAACACTTAATGAAGTCATTTGTAATTAGTAATATTTTTCACTAAATGGTGTATATAATGAAAAACCTTAGTCAAGCTTCACTTAAAATCCTGTTTAACACTTGCTTAAATATTTTGTTTTAATACTTTATTATCTAAGTCTTTCAATTCAGTGGCCTGCTTTAATTTAGAACAGGGTACTTTTACTCAAGTGATAAAGTTGATTCTGAAAATATTTTGTTATGCTCTTTGAAGTTTGATGCTGCAGAGTATGGTTTTGATTCTGGCAGCTGGAGTTCTGCTCACCTCATGGCATCACAAAAATTTTCAAACAATATTTGGTTTTATAGTACAAGCCCTGTCCGTGTCTAAATACAAATTATTAGATTAATAATGACTGAAAGTCATTCATGACTAGTCAATGTGGCTAGTCAAGGTTCTTGTAATAAAAGGTCTCCTAAAATAAGAAGTGCAGTACAAAAAGACATGCTTAGAATATCATGTCTTGTTTTTTTCAAGCTACCCTGTGAAAAAGATGCTAAGACGGAAAGGCTGACAGAGGGTAGTCAAAGACTCCTCTCCTAAAGCTGTTCTCCATTCTACCACAGATTGAGTCTTTCTAGGACACAGTTTAGCAAGAAGCAAAGAGGGAAGGTATTCACAAGTGAGGTTTCTTCACAGAAGTAGTTCTGTATATTAAACAGCCATAGCGAATGTAAGGCTTGAACTCTAGTGATTAAAGATTAAAATAAAAAAATAAATCCAGTTTTATGCTATAGCATGGCCTGTTTTCACCAAACTAACAGTATCAAGGAGAGAGAAAGAAAGCACCTAATGTACTGGATATGCAGAAGAACTGCAGGGTACAAATAGCAGGTGCTAAAACTGATAGGGAAGTTTATGTCAGATCGGGGGCCTTTGAGGAATATATTTGTTAGGAGTCTGCCAGAGGTTTGATGGGGAACAGTGCTGGGGAAATTAGAACATTTTTTAACCTTTTTGAAAACTGGGGTAATGCGGGCTCAATAACTACCCCAAAGTAAGAAAGAGCATCAAATCACGTACTATTACTTTTGCTGTCCTCTCCCTCTGTTTCTGTCCAAATTCAGGAAATGCATCAAATGTTTAAACATTTTTTTCCAACTTTAAAAATATCTTTATTACCATACTGGTAAAAATCTGTGGTAGTTTTCAATGTACTAGAAGAAATAAGAAATTGATATATAGGATTGAGAGAAGTAATACTATGCAGAAGTGTTTGCCCTTGGGAAATAGCTGCTCAGATGGAACACAGCCATTTTGAGTCCCATAAGTGACCTGCACTGTCTGGGTTTCCATCAGAATGCTCAGGCTACCAAAGGGTGCCACTCCAGCACTTAAAAGGATTACACTTAGCCCAGGGTGTGAATATCCGGCAAGTCGAATATATCCAGTTGTACATTCAGATCAACCTATTGGTCACATTACTCTTTCTTTTTCTGTTTATCTATCTTACAACCAGTAACAACTTTTAAAATTTTATTAAAAAAAAAAGTTCAGTGGATTTTAAATGTATGCTCTTTTACATCTGAAGTATAAAAGAACAAGCAGTAAAAATTTTGTTCTATACTTTCACTGTTAATACACAAATTAAACTAATGGAAGCAATTCTGTATCTTAATAACAGAGCAGGGCTTATCATATAATAAACTTGGGTCCACTTACATTTCTTGTACCTTTTTGAATCAATAAAAATGTAGAAGTGATGAGAAACATTAAAACAACCTAAAATGCATAATGAATTTTCACCATACCTTACTTGTGATTTTTTTTAAGCCTTGTACACTCAGTACAGTTAGTGTGTAAACTTGGTCTTTAAAAGGAACAACCTTAAATTTGCAAAGGACTGAGTTGGGTTAACTTCCCTTTTCCAGGTGTGCTTTTCATGTACTTTAAGACAGATAGAATATGATGCACCGCAGTGTCACCTTAACTCAGAAGGACTCCTGCAAGCTATAGGGTTGTCCACACTAAGAAATAATACTTGCTTTAGACATCAGATGTGATATATGTGTATAGTAACACCTCTGAGTTTTCCCTTTAGGTCTATGTAAACAATAGCATAGAATTTAGCTAAATAAAAAACCTGCCACTATAAAAATATTAAAGCCATCAAACTACTAAACAATTTCTTGTAATTGTTACCAATAACACCTAATTAGTTATAAAAAATTGAACTGGCTTATTGAACTCCAGCATCTAGTCTTACTTGTTGTTTTCTCAGTTGCTATGCTGACCAATATGTAACTTTCTCCTTACTTTTAAAATTGATTTATGGAGTTGTGAAATGAATTTTACAAAAGTAAAATATAGGGGAAATAGGATCTTCCTATGTAAATTGAAGCAATATAACAAGGAATGTTTATGGTAGATTTTTTTAAATAGGTATCAGTTTGCATTAAATTTTTCAAAATTATTATTTTTTACTGCTAATTATTAAAGAGTTGGTAATAAAAAGTAAGATTTCAGAACAGTTTCGATAACATCTGTAGTTCTAAAAGACAAATAGAGTTAGTGTTCTGGGGTCTTTCTGCAAGTAACTAAACCATCATATTATTCTTACAGATAGTTCTGTACTTTGGCATCTGAAGATGTAGTCTCTGTGGCTCAATGTTCCGTAACAACAAATGTTCTGAATAGAGATAAAGAAAAGGAGTTTCTCAACTAGCTGCTTTAGAGGCAGTTTTTAAGGAAAAGCCATCTTTTCATTTAGATGAGAGGGCAGTTTAATAACTTCATAGAAATGAATCAAAAGGATTTTCTGTGAAACAGTAGCTGGATTACTCCCTTTTAGGCAAACATCTACCTGTTTCTTTCTATGTAATTATCACAAGAGGTGATAATAAAGGCAGTGATAGCAGTAAATACAGTGACAAATTATACTACCTATGAAATACAGAGTAGCTCTGTATTTATAATGCTAAATTTATCCCCCTTCATTTTTTTAAATTAATTTCTTTAGCTTTACATGCTAGGTAGATCTCGTTAGCTTTGAAACTGCTGCAGATGACAAAATAAAGAGCAAAGGTACCAATCTGTACATCCAATTGAAAATTGAAGAATATACAGTTTGATCACTAAGTCCATTCATACTAAAAGGCAGGTGTTAGTATGTCTGAGGTAGGGCAGAGGCAATTACAGATACTACTTTCGATCTTAATCAATCCTGTCCCTATTGTATTGATTACAGATTCCTTATTTTGGTTTGGTTTGGTTTTGTCCAAAATGTAAACTTCTAAGTAACAGGTTTCACAGATTTCTAAATGAGAATTTCAAATCTCTTTAATATAGTGGAGGTGAAGTAATGGAACTAGATTTTGTTCTCTTAGGGCTTAACTCCTCAAGGTTCTGGTACCCTTAAGAGATGTTTGCTCCTGAATGGAATAGTTTTCAATAAGACTTTCAGAGTACTTAATGCTTGACAGAGCTTTCATCATCTTGCAGAACTAAGTTTTCCAGGTAGTGCTCAGTACAAGCCAGAACTAGTTCCTTCTAGCTCCTATTTGGTAGACTCTTGCATTAAAGCTGTGCAAAACCAGAAAAACTCAGTTTTTGACCATGCCTAGCAGTGCAGGCTGGAGGAGCTACATGCAATTTGGAGTAAAACAGCACCCAAGTGTTAAAACTTCACCCAGGTTCCTTATTAATCGCACACGACACAAAAATAATTCAAGGAAGCTATGTATATGCATATAAAGGAATCATTTGATGTTAATCCTTAAACATGGTTTCCACTAACCCAAATCCTGTTTGCTTTGACTTTGGAAAGGACAAATCAGGATTTGTGCTGTAGTGAACTTTTCTGCATTTTGAAATATTAGTGTATTTAGCAGTTCTCTTTTTATGTTACCTGGTTTAAAAAAAGAATTTTGCAAGAGAAGGTTTATATTAAATTACTCATATCTCTAGTTTATTCTCCTAAGATTCTGCAAAAGACTTTTGTATGTATTTGGATGACAGTATATGAGAATATACTATGTCATTTTTTTAATAAATAGCAGAAAATTAATTTTCTGATTGCAATCATATTAGACATATAAAAAGCAAAATATTTTACTTTCAGTATCCTCCTTTCAGATGCACAAAGTAAAATGCAATTTTCTTTTTTTTTTCAAAAATGCTTTTTACATATTTTACAGTAGTGCCCTTTAATATCTCTATCAATATAAATATTGTTTTATTTTTATTAGACTTCATAAATATATTGACATATATGTAACACTAAACATGAAGCTTCCAATGCAAGAGTTTGTACATAGTCCATATCCAAATGTCACCATTATTTCATTTAAAAGATCCCAGCATGTCTACCTCATGATCCTTATAAACTCTACAGTACTGAAATACGTCAACACTTTTTCTTGCTACATTCATTAAAATTAAGCACCCTTACCCTACCCCATCTGTAAACATCAAGTCAATTGGCAGCTAGCACATTTCCCAGTCAGCAAGCAGTATTGTGAATTTTATCTTCTCTTGCAGAAATCAATTCGTCTTCGTTGCAGCAGATGAAATTTCTTGTAACACCTCTGCAGGTAACAATCATTGATACTTCTTGATGCATCCATCCAGGTCTCAATATCCTTTTTCACATGCTGCATTTAATCGTAAGAGAAAGCATAGGAAAATCCATAGTATAAATCTTTGGAATAGTTTAATTTATAGCTTGAGCCTATAGGTTCTGCCATATAAAAGACATTAGGTTATTTTGCTGACTTTGGTGTTTTATTTCCAGTTTAAATATCATATGGCCTAGAAAAGTAAGGATATGTTAAACCTTCTAATAAATACTTACTGTGCAGTACAATCAAGATTGTGACTTTAAAAAGCCAAAACAAACAGAACTAATGAAAAGAGTAAAGGTGTAGATGTATGTAGGACATTGTAAGTGCTATAGATTTAACAATTTTCTTTTCAACTCTTTGGGGGCAAATATTGCCCACAAGGGTACTGCAGACCCTAAAGCACTCACAAAGTCTATCCTATGGATAAGATAGTGGGAGAGAGGGTCTGTGTCTTCAGAGGATCGCTCTCTAGTAAGTAAAAAGTCTTAGCTGCTTTGCTAATATACTGTCATGTTGTAAGCCATGGGTACAGAAGAATGAACAATGTTTTTAAAAGGTAATGGTAATTTATAAATATATTGAATATGTCAAGGGATTTTCTCTCTTTTAAGCAATAGCGTTTGAACAATCTTAGTCTTAATTCAGGTAAGGATGGTATTATGTCACTACATAAGAAATCAAAAGACAAAATAAATAGTAACAGTGCCGGGAAATATTCTGCCAATAATGTTATGCAAAAAATCTGCTGAGTTCATAGAAGCTGCTTGTATTGAAGGATGAAAGGATATATATATATATAGTGTGACACAAAATGTTGGTATTAAGAAGTGTTTATTTATAGAGTTTTACATTAGGAGAAATAAATGAAAGGTGAAGTTTTCTGTTTATGCCATAGTGACCTAGCAGAAACAAATAAAAACATTTATTTATGAAAAAGAAGATAATAGCTAAAGCCAAAATATGCTAAGATTGTAATAATCTGTATGCTAGCCATAGCATTTTTGGTGGTAATCTGAAAAGTTCTTCTGTAACAAAACCTGATTTAATATAGATTTTTCAACGTTCTAAATCCTTAAAGTATACATTTTGAGAAGTCAACATCTGACACTTTCTTGACCTCACTAGACCTGGATTTTGGCTTTCATTATTTCACTTGTGCTTCCTGCTCAGCTCTGGATTAGAGCAAGCTGTAGTAGGGAGGCTACAAATTTATAAATCTAGGCCTTGCTAAGTAAGAATAAATATAGTTATTTTAGCAATTTTTAAACTTGGAATTCTTGAGATAGACATGTGGTCTTTTAATACTTTTCTTGTCCTGAAAACAATGTCCTGTTTTGCAGAGTGACCCTTCTAAGCAATAATTATTTCTCTAATAAAGACATTTTTTCCCCTCAGTGCAGGTACAATTTAAGTGTCCAAGACTATATTATACATATTCCATATATCACTACTTTGGAATTTCAGTCAAAAATATAGCACTCTTTTTTATCAGTGAATTCAGTGAACTTTACACAGAAAGAAATAAATTTATTAAAACTTTTCAGTTTACCAGTTGATTACCTCTGTTGAATTGATTCAACAACAAGGTATTTTTGTTAGGTATGTTTTTCACCATATGATAAACATATCTGTCATAGATGACTGTAGGTGCCTTTTTTGTAATATGATCTGCAGGAGAAAGCTAATGAAAGCCTGTATATTCTGTTTCTTATATACGTAAATTTTAGTCATAGAATTTAAAGGACTTTTGGCTTTACAAAAAGATAATTCTCTGGCCCGTATTCCTGTGGTACAAGTTGTCAAAGTTGCATTTGGTTTTTCAAATCTGTAAGGTGACTTTGAACTAATTTATTCTCTGATGTTTTGTGTTTTAATACACAGACCATATACAGAGATACATAAACTTTTACAACCGAAGCTAAACTTCCTGTGTTTTTTCAGATGTTTGCAAAACACCTACAGTACAATTTTATAGTGCTTTTTTAGTGCTTCTAAACTCCATTACAGTAATTCAACTGTGTTTGTAAAATTGGTATAAGGTGAAGACACTGATATTATGCTCAATGTTTGAAATATGAGTATATGTATTTGTATTGTTTCCTTGTAAAGAATGTGTGTGTTTGTAGAATTCAAATAATAATATAGCAAGTAAACTTTTGGGTTGAACTTTGTCATCAAATGGAAATGGGAGATCTTGGGTGATTCTGCTGGTAATATTCACTCTTCTCTTCCTAATACTTTGTCATTCCTGCCAGAGGATACTTAGCCCTCAGCCACATGACAACTCTTCTGATTTGGGAATAAAGTGATCTTGAATAAATAAATGTGTTAATGAATGGATAGTGTGTCTATATGCACATTTCTATTTACATATGTGTATCTGTTCTTGCATGCACATTACATAAAGAAAACATATTCAAATATCTGATAGGGATCCTTCCATGCGAAATTTAAAATATTTCACTCTTGATTGCATCCAGTGCATTCTCAGGCTAAAAATAATTACTCTTCAAAAAAGAAATTCTGTTCTTCTGGGATAGGTCATCTCTGGCAGGCATGATTAAAGAGTCTGCAAACAGATCTGAACTAGAACAGAGGTAGGCAAACTATCAGAAACCTATAAGTTTTTTGATGGAATTTTAACAAGTATCTCTGAAGACCTTCCTCTAGCAAATCTCTGACAATGGGTATATTAGGGGAGAATTAATTGTGAGGTTCCTGGCTGATGTGGACAATGGGCACCTTGTCCTATCAGGTTCCTAATAAATCAGAATAAGACCCAGAATAAACCCATGGTTTATTTACATGTTGGTTACAAAACATTGTTCATTTTGAATCTTTAGCATTTTTAATGAATTTTTCAAACCAGAGCTCAATATATTTTTTCTTTTAGGTTTTGTAAGATCAAAATTCATGGTTTGTAAAGAAAAAAATATGTTGTAGTGTCTTTTCCAAGTGCATTCTAGGACGTACCTGCATATTACATTTAATGATTTTTGTGTAAATACGGGAGAGGCTCATTATTCTATATTTATATCACTCATTCTTTCTTCCATCCAATTTTTAACTGTTATCCAACTTCCATCTACAAACAAAAAAATCCAGTGCAGTTGCATGCCTGGTATTATTTTTCTTCCACCTGTGTATGCAGTTTATGATTTTGAAATAACAGAGAGAGAGAGAGAGAGGCAGGTGTATACATAAACCTAAATTTGGAACGAAGTGCAGTGGAAGTGGATATAACATCTGTCCAATTGTGACTGTATTTATTTACATATTTCAGCAGAATCATCCCCAGAAGACAGGATTGTGTGTGTGTGTGTGCAAAAGAATTGCATTTTAAAGCTTTAGAAGTTGACAGATTAAGTTATTGACCTCCATTTGGAGAAAGATACAGTCTCCAAAACAGATTAAACATTCTGAAAGTTTTAATTTTATAACTGTAGGAAAAACATTTCATAAAAGCAGGCAGCTTAAAGAAGCAAACACTGGAGTTTGTACTATTGAAATAGTTTGAACAGAATATTGGCAATCATTAACCAATGCAATTGCTCATGTAATTGCAATTTTCCTGTATACTATCATTAACCTGTCAACACTAACACTAACACAAATTTAATTCATGAAAAAATAGCAAATATGGAGATACTTTTTTAAAAGCAAATTAATATTTGACAAAGTGCTTAGAATGGTTAAGGTGCCTGTTGTGGCATACCTCTGCTACTGCACATAAATAATCATAGCTGGTCAAAATTTTGCCATACGTGCTTGCATATATCTCATTGACTTATTCATGTGTCTGGTAGGAGATATTGATCAGATTATACTCTTTCAGAGGAATTTCCAAGAAGTACATATAATCCAAACTGCTTTGGAAAAGTGCAGTTTCAGAGATATTTCCTTCAGCTTTTTTGAATTACTGTGTAAAGACATACCTTCATTTGTGAGAGGTTCTTCCCTTTTAGTATTGCTGCCTATGGGTTTGACTTCACTTCATGAAGCAATTTGACTGGGAAAAATAACCATTTTCTATGAGATGCTTTTATTATTATGTTGTGCTCTTCCACTAATCAGATAAAATGAAAAATGAAGATGAAGCAGCACCTGTAAAATCTTTGTGCTAGTATTTATTTAAGGCTGTACTGCTTTTCCCTGTGAAAAATGGCAGATACTGAAGCTTTTGCTCTAGAAGACTAGGAAATGTACTAATGCATATTATTAAACTACTTCTATAAATTCAAGCATCCTTTATGTTGGCAGTTTAAACTTGCGTTTACTGCTGCTGTAAATAGTTGCTTATATGGAATTCCATTTGTTACAGCTTTTACTGCTCTCGGTAGTTGTGTGGTAAAGATGTTCAGATATTGGATCAGTTGATAAAAATCAGGAAACACTTTGATTATCCTGTTCTTCGTTCATGAAGTTTGATTAATTCGTTTTTCTCACCCAGTGAAAACACTGGCAGCCCTTTTTGGCATCTTTGTCATTATCTCTTTGACAGCTTGCCTTCCCAGTGCTTACAGTTCTAGGTCAATTCACATGGCTAGTCAAATGTGACAACATGACAAGATTAAGTAAACCTGAGGTTCTGTGATTTGTAAATGGAGGATTTGCTATGTGAAGCTCCTTTGATAACAGAAATAGTGAATAATCTGTTTGCCCTCAACAAGTGCATATAAGCATGTGTGCATCTTCTGCACTTTCTTTTTAATGAAGCAACCAGTATTTTTTTTCTCTGATAGAAAATAGTACACATGAAAGGTGGTTTGTGTGTGTGCATGTATGTATGGTTATATACAAGTACATTAAATAAACAAGGATTCAGTTTTAGTATCTTGAGATTATCATATTAGATTTAAAATATTAAACAAAAAATAATATTATTGCATAGTACAGAACTTTACACTCAAGCACAAAAGATTGCTTTAAAATTTAATAAACAAAGTACCTGGTACATTTATTATTGAACTAGATAAGAATTTATTCAAGGTTTATTGCCCCAAAATATAACAGCAATAGTAATGCTTTACAGATCAAAGAAATACTTGGTTTTCATGGTAATACAGTTGGGTTTAGGTGTCACTTGATGGCAAGCCTCAGTTTCCCCAGTGGCTTTTTTTTATGAAGTTTGTATAAAGTCTGACTTTCTTAGCTAGAGATTATACAGAAAGGTGCTGTTGATAGCATAGAATTGTGTTAGATTTTTTAACTAGGCATGAAATGAATTCCCCACTTTTATGTAAATCCGGATAGCGAGACTGAAAATAGAAAGATTTTATGCTGAGGTCTGTCTCTGGGATTGTCCCATAACAGTTATTCAGCATCAGCTCAGGAAGTAAGTCACCTGTGCTGCTGTTTGTTGCACTTCTATATTTCTGCAAATTAACCAATATCAACAATACTTATTTAAATGTTTAATAAGGTGGCAGCTCAACTTTGTATGGCTGTAAACATCTAACAAACTTCAAAAGAAGTTACAGGTTGGCATACGGAAATAAAAATTGAAATCAGGTCTGAGCATCCATGAACAACATTTCTGCAAAATATGCCCATCAATTAGCAAGAAAAATTAACTGGCCAAATTCAGATGTGACATAAATAAGTAAACAGTCAAGAATTTGAAATTTCTCTCTGCATATAGAAAATTCTGAATAGGCTTCTTAAGTTTCTTCTTGCTTCAACCTGCAGGAAAAAGTAGAGATTGCTTTTAATATTTCATCAATAACGTATTTGTGAAGATCCCTTAATGGAAATCTTTCATTATTGCCCTATCCCTCATGGCTTTCAAGGTATACAGGAGTTCAGCACTGCAGTATATCTTGAAGTTTCAACATTTCATTGTGCTGTCTGTCTCTGCTACATCTTCCCAGTTCTTTTTCTGCCCCACATCACAAATGTGTAAAGCATTTTCACTAGTGGAAGAGGAAAATGATAAGCAACAAAATATTTTATTGGTCCCTCCAATTGGTCCTAGAACGATCTTAGTGTTCAATAGTGTGCATTTAAATTTTTGCATAGAGGATTTTAGCATTCTTAACCTTAACAATCAAGGAAAATGAATAGAAACATTTTTTATCAGCAGATTTCAACCATTTTCCTTGGTCTTAAGTAAAAACTTAGGCTAGACATCTTTTGTCATTCTGAGATATACAGAGAGACTTCTTGCTCATTCAGGTGACTGAAATGCCTAAAGTTGCTTGGTGTTAATATCCAAAATGAAATAAATTGATTGATTTTACCTGCTTTGAATACCATAAGCAGATACCAACCTACGGTAGTAAAGAATTTTAAGTTAAAGGACTACTGCTGCACAGTGCTGACCCACTGAGGTTAAAATACTGCTCAGCAATGTGGTGTGTAACCACAAAGGAGTTCTGCTGCTCATGTCATCTGTCTTGGTATCATCATAGTTATGTGACCAAGAGAAAGAGCAAGATGTTAGTTACTGGAATCATTTATCTGGATATTGCCAGCTAACCCTTGCTTTCCTTGTATTCCTTCCAATTCTTTACTAAAATCTTCACATCTCTGTCTAAAATTTTATTGCAATTCTGCATTAAGATCTGACAGAGGAAAGATGCGGATTGCCCTTTCCATGCCACCTGCCAACAGCAAGAGGCACATCCTGCAATAGTGACCATTTCCTGGGTGAACAAGCAGAGCAGGAATACCAAACTACTGTGCACTATATTCTACCTTCTCATACTTAGCGAAGTCTCACTTGTGCAGTTGCCTTTTTGTGAAATTTAGTAATAATTGTCAGTATAATAATTTCAGTAATTTAAGGTTATTCTGGTTGAAGATTCAATACATAAAGGTTTGAAGAACCAGCAATTTTGTTACTTGATTGTTGCTAGTAAAGAATGGATAATATTACGGAAAAGTTAGAAATATGAGCGTTCCAGTTATACATACACTTTGCTTGTAATATGGCAAGTAATGAGGGATTACATCAGAGTTAGATTTAGCTGAGGTAGTACCAGATTTTTAACTTCTCTCTTTATATTTCTTAAACAGATTAATAATTTTCTATAGTTCTTCTAGCAATATCTAGACTTTAAAAAATTATAGTGAACAGAAACATATGTGCATCATATTTCTAAAAAATAAGATCATGTTTAAAATTCTCCTTCTATAGTTGTCAAACACTTGTGGAAAATGTGTTAACTTGTTTCATATTCTATGCTGTGAATTTTTGCTTATTAATGTTGTTATTAAATGCTATAGTATGTATATATTAAGGAGCTTCCAAATGTCTCCAGTATCAGAGCTCCACTGTCTGTCTTGTATGTGTATGGAAATACAGCCATACTACCAAAGAACTTAAAAACCTAAAATAGTAATTGCAATTAGAGAGACATATACTTTCCCTATTTTTAGAGATTTCGGCAATACCTACTACTGATGTTTTAAAGAAAGAGATTCCATTTCAAAGGCCCTACTAAAACGAATCTCGCAAGCAATTACCATTTTTAATTCTCTTTTTTTTTTTTTGTTTGTGCAGTGGACAACAAATTGTCCTTTTATGTAGTATTTCAGCAATTTTAAACCCTGTACTGAAAATGATTGAAGAAATTGAGATGTAGCATGAATAAAGGAGAACGTACCATACACTGAGCTTTGGGTGAATAGTTTACAGCTGCATTTACAGATGTTAGCATGGCTACACTGATTTTTTTCTTAGTTATTTCCCAGTAAGGTGTTAGTCCAGCTACTTAAGAAACAGTGCCAGTATGGTAACAAAATGCTAGCAAACATTATTTTATTTCTTGAATACTTGTTCCAGATATACTGGAAAATAGTGGAACTTAGCTTGTTCTAATTAGTGGTGCATCAAAATTGTTCATCAGCTGTTTTCTTAGATGAGTTTGTGACTGCTCGTACTGGTTTTGATAGATTGATTTAACATTCTGTAAAATATACTAATAATTACATTGACTATTAATTTATTCCAAATACTTTGCCATTTCCATGTCCTAAATTTTAGTAAATTGTTTACCTAGAATGATTTTTTTCCAGTGGAAATTATCCCAAAGCATTTTAATGCTACTAATTTTAATAAGAAATAAGCATGCTGGCACAATGGTGAATAAATGAACCAATGACTATATGACTGAACTAGCTTACTGATTTTCAGTGTTACAATATAGTTTAAATCCTTCTTACTATTTTCAGCATGGAAATCAGAATCTATTCTGCTAACCTTCTGAGCTTCTAAATTTGGTGTCATGCAAGGGCATGTTTAAAAATTAGCATTTAAAAAGAAACCCACTTGCTTTAAGTTTAAGCTGACACTGTTCCTTTCCTCTGTGGAAATGAAATTTATTAATCATAATAAAACCATCATATTCTGAAGGTAGAGGTCACCCTGAGGAGGAAAAAAAGTCTATTCATCACAGAGGAATTTCAATGCATTTTTTTGCCAGATAATATCTCAGCACATATTCTCTCCCCTTTAGAAATATATTCTTCCATGTTTGTGCTTACATATGTCAAGTGTATTTAGGCGGGTGCAAGAATGAAAATTTTGCAATTCATTTTATATGCTTTATTTTCTTTTACAGAAGATTTGGAAGAATGATTTTTACATTTTATTTTATTTTATGTTCACATTGCACACATTTGTTCAAGTGGAATTTCAATATCCTGTAAAAGAAAAGGAAGAAGCATTTCTTATTTTAACAAGACTATAATCATTGCTAAGTCTGAAATACCATTTTTATGTTAATATCACAGTACAAACTTCAGCATTATCATAATATAAATGTAAAACATTCTTTTTAAGGAGCAGGGATTAACTTAGGTCACAGTTTTCATGTTAGGATTACTTCACAACTCTTGTTCTAAGGAATAATCACGGTTTACACAGTAGGATGAAAAAAATAATGTAAAGCGCTGACAATAAGTTATTACTGCTTTGGCAAAAGAGTAATAAAAATGTACTCAGAAGTAAATACTGGGTTGAAACAGTCATTTTTTTCTTTCTTTTGAAATTGCTTAATGTGTTTGTTCATCCATATTTTCCTCTTAGTTGTCCAGTTTTCTGTAAAATACTGATGTAATACTATTAGCAACATGTTCTATTACATCAATGTTGTAAAGTTACTAGTCACGTAAGTAGTTGGGTTAAACATACTAATAATTTAATAAAGCCTGAACACTATGTATTTGGGCTTATTCCTTACACGCGGCCCTTGCATTTAGGCCACTTAATCCCCTGCCATGCATAACCCATTAGACTTTCAGTTTTGTGGGGCACTGTGACATAGTCAAGGATCCTGCAGGAATGGGAAGCAGTATGAAGGCAAAATGCAGCCCTATAGCAGGAAATGGATCAGAGCAGTGAGAAAAAAGCTCACAGAGTAAGTCCCAATGTAGTTAATGGTTTACACTAGACCAAAACTAATGTAATTATTACAGATCTAAATTTACAGTCCTTGCTCAGTACTGCAGTAATACCAGTTATTCAGAAAAAAAAAAAAAAATTGAAGAAAATTGAAGATATACTGATTCCCATTGCTTTCAAAATAATAGGCATGACTTTAAAGCATGCATAATAGCACATGCAGTTCCTCCTTCATGTGACTAGGGATTTGAGGGAAATTTATCATGCTGGAAACAAGACTTGCTTTAAATTAATCATTTCCCCTTTCTCGATGTTTTCTTACTGTTTGAATGAGATTTGGCTTGAGAGAATTAAAATTATAATGATGTTTAAAATGGCTTCTCAGACTTTAAAAATGGGCATACAGAGGAACCTGTCTTCTTCACTTCAGTGTAGATGAACAAGACATATGAGATTCTGTTATGGCTATTATTGAAGATAAGTATTTCAGATCTCTAAATATTATAATGTTTGCATCCTAATGCATAGGGTTACTGTGGCTGAGGTTTATGGAAGTTCTTCCAACTAAAGAGGCTCCAGAGTATGGGGTCAGTGTCAAACCTGCTTGAAGAACTCTTATGCCCCTTTTCCAATTCAGAGTATCACAGAGTGTCATTTACCCAACATAGGCTGATGTGAGCTATTTTTCCTTCCATTTTTTTCAGTGGGAACTGCCTGGTTTCTTTCTTGTTAACTGCCTTGGATAATTTCTGAAGATAGGTATTCATGGATACCAAATATTTAAATGGAATTGATATAAAAATTTAATCCTTCACTCATCAATATATTGGATGCAAAAGAGGAATTAATATATTTTATACAAATTTTTTACACATATTTTCCTGAGTTTAAGACCATGAGATGATAGAAGGTGATTGCCCAACATGCTGCTTCCCCTGGATATTCATGTATAACTTTGATAGCTATGAGGACTTCTCTGCCCAATTCTAAAGTAAACATAACTGTGGGGTAAGAAATAGAGCCCACATTCATGAACTTGTGGTACTTTCATAGCTTTAACAGATTAACTCCTTTTTAATGTATTATCCCTTAAGAGAAAGTTGAATTTACTTGAGAGAACAAGACAGTACAACTGAAGGCATTCAGCTACTATGGTTGTACTTTGTAGTGAAACATCCAGATTTTGCCATAGAATACTTTATAGGAACATAGGTACACTCTACATTTGCTCAAAATGCCAAACTCTGTTGCTGGAAAAAAATGGCATATTCACAATACTGAATATTAACCAATGTACACTTTAAAGTTTGTACTTACTAGAATTTTTTCTACTTTTTTTTTTTTTCATCAAGATATGTGGTTATATATCCTTGGAAAAGGAAAAGTATATAACATCTGTAAATCTGTGACCCTAGGCTTGGTCAGAAAGTAAGAGACATTTATGTAAAGTCTCTGACTTTTCAGTGCTGAACCCTTTTCCTTTTAGATAGCACAGTTGTCCCAGGAGGTGATTTACTAGGATTTCCATAGGCAATGAATCCCTCATACTCTTGCAAATGTTGGCTCAGTGAAACGGAGAATTAAAGACTATCTTGCTATGGTAATTTCTGCTCCTTCCTTGAAGATGTCACTGGGTAGGTAGGAATGCCTAGTCCAGATAATTTGGACCTCTTCTCTACCCCACATCCAGGACTCACAATAGTGGGTGGTGGAAGATTGCATATGCCATGGAAACACTCCTTTCTCAGCTTTCCCTCAGCTGATTATCTAGGAATTGGCTAATCGAATTCCACTTGTGGAGGAGCAAATATATGATAATAAAATAGGACAACTGTCCTCTTTTCAAAAAAAGTAAGTTTGTATTTGTATCTGAAAAATAAGTTAATTACACATAATGAGACCAGTCTGAGTTTACTGTTCACATAAGGCTAACAAATAGTGATTTTTTTGAAAGATATTGAGTATTATTAAAACTTTACTTGTTTACTACATTAGCCCTTGTATGCAAGACACCACTATAACTTTAAGATTGCTTTTGTTGTTCTATGTGACACCTGAGATCAAATGGAAGTTCTTTGATTATGAAAATATATTAAGACACATTCAGTGAAACTGATATCTAGCTGACACCTCCATCTCACTAATGTTAACTGCATTTGGACTCGGACTGTGAAGCAAAGCTATGTATTTCAAGGTGAAGATGAGGACTGGGCCAGCAAATTGACCAGGTGTACATGTAAAGAAGCTTTGAAGTAGTTTCAGCTATAAGGATTTTGTATGGGGAGAAATCACAAAAAAATCTGATTTTCACATCATTGTCTTTGCCTGGTTATAGCAGGCACTTAGCCTGAAAACTGAGACTTCAGCTGTGCAAGTATCATGGCTTA